>JACMIG010000387.1:6705-17189 GCA_014805385.1 Levipalatum texanum
GTCCTCCTTCCCCCCATCACAATGCTATCTAGTGCTTTACTAAACCCCTGCTGATATAAAGAGAATCGGGGGGCTTCTCCGTCCACTTCCTACCGTACCACCCGCTGCTATCCTATTTCGCTTCGGCGGACCCCATGGATCGACTCCCCTGCAAAGTATAAACAATCGCAATCACTCTGCTGTCCCCCCAGCACTCCGTCCTTACCCTCCCCCCTCCCCTCCTTCCTTTTTTCCGCCGCCGTCCCGACTGTCCCTTGTTACCTACACACACGCACAGTATCTATGTTGATCGTTGCCCTCCCCTTCCTCCCTATCCCCGGTCTCCGGTGGTTTTTTTCGCACTCCCCGCCAAGTACGGTAGCCCTCTGAAGGGCCGGGATACGGTGGCTGTGTGTCGGAGGGTTACGGTAGCTGGCTAGGCGCTCAGTCCCGTTGTTCACCCTCCCTGTCCTTCCCCCGAGAGCTTTCTTACTGGCACGTCAAAGTGGTTCCGTGATCTGTGCACTACAATCCTAGAAGGCTCATATCACAGCCAGCTTTGATGTGCTGTAATGAGCTGAAGAACTCTCTTTTTCGGGGGGCGGCGGGTGCACCTTTCATTTTCCCTGTCCCTTTCCATCCCACACCCCTTTCTTTCCCCCACCATTTTCTGTTTCCTTTCATTTATTGATTGGAGAGGAGGGCCGAACGACGAGGGAAGAACACAATAACAACACATGGGACATGATAAATAATAATAATAAATAAATAAAAAGACATTATTCTCGGTTACAGGTGCTATGCCGGGCGGTGTCGTCGGGAGCCGTCGCCGACAAGGCGTGGATTCTCGAACGATTCATCCCTGCCTACTCGTACCTCCTCGCCGACCACGTCTTTCACATTCGAAAAGTATCGATGGGGGGATGGAGGGGAAGAGGACACGGGGACGGAAGAAAGAGGGCGAATTGTTGATTGGGGCGAGGAGAAGAGGAGGAGAGGGGCAGCAGATCGGAGGGGAGGGCGACACAACACACGGATGGAAAAGGGAAACAGAAGAAGGGACTCGCCCTCCAGAAAAGAAGAGGAGGAAGGCCAGGAAGAAATGGGGAGAGCGATGAGACACAACAATAAACACACACACTACGTCCACACACATACAACTGGCAATTTATTTTCACGAGGAGGGAAAAAGAGGGACACTGTTCCAGGCGGCGGCATCCATCCTCGGCGATCTGTCCAAGATTTTCGGCGGCCAGTTTGCGATCGAGGTAAGGGTTACGGTATGCCGAGGAGAGGGAAGGGGGAGATGAGGGTGCAATCATTCATGTATGATAGATGGCGTTTGGGGGAATGATTTTTCTTCTCCTGCTTTGCTGAGGAGGGAGATGAGAATCCAGCTGAAAGCTCTTTCCTTTGTAAACCCGTGTGTTCCTCGAGGCCCTGATATTTAGTGTATGTGGATGCAGTAACTTGGTTGAGAGCATGGGAGGGGGGCGGCTTCGAAAACTCGGAGGGGGGTGCCAGAGAGACTGCTTCCTGCTTCGTTGGAGAGTAACCAGGCCCCCTCTGGGCTCTCCACACTCCCTAGCCTCCCTCTTCCTGCAGGGAGGGGAAACTTTGAAGAGCCCTCTCCCTCCTCCCCCTCTGAGGTGATCAGAAGCGGCGGTGCAGCGGCGCAGCCATTACAACTGCGCCTCTTGTCTCTCCGAGACATTGGGCCCTATCTCTCCCCCCGTTCGGCGGCAGAGAGATTCACGAGACTCTTTCTTTATCACCACCCCTCGAATAGTGCTCGGAGCACTTTCGACGGAGTCATTTGTCCGCCCCCCGAATCCATCAGAGACTCGAAGAGCTATCGGTGCTCGTTTTGTGCCGAGTGCTCATCCTCATCAATGAGACGAGGCCAAAGTGGAGAGGACTCCCCCCGATAGAGAGGGAGAGAGTTCTCTTCGGAATACAATGACAGAGGGAGGAGGAATGGCTTCTATCGAGTTCGGGGGTTCTCTCCCTTTCTCCCCCCTGCCAGTCAGCGTCGTCCTTTTTCTCCATCTTCTCCATCTTCTCCATCTCCTCCTCCCCGTCAGAATGCTCTCCCTCAGGAAGAGGGATTATTGAGACGGCAGAGGGGGGGGGGACCAAGGAGAGAGGAGAGGCCTCCTCCCCTCCCTCCCTCCGACTGCCACCAGAAGGAGACCAAAGAAAGGCGGGGACCCGGGCCAACTCTCCTGAAGGCCAACTTGGATTAGGCTTATCTAGCCATCAACGATGAAGGAGTGGCTTACACTGTTGCGTATGTAGTTGATGCCACCCTTCCATAGGGAAAGAGGCAGCTCTCATTCTTAATTTGGGTGGTAGAAACTAAACTACATACACGGTAGGGTGGCAGCAATTTAGTTTCAGATCAAATTAAATTTCATGCGATTCCTTTGGTGTAAAAAGCAATTAGATGATGACGTGTGGGCTGCACTCTATGGCGCCTTCTCCCCTTCTCCTTGATGGTGCGAATGATTGCGGTTCCAAGATGCTATTCGCTCCAAGAGACTGTAACTGTAGAGTTGGAAGCGGAGCGAGATGGTTTGGAAGCAGTTTCGATTCTCCTCGTCTCCCTCCGAGTTGCCGGGGTTAGCTGTGCGAGTTCGGGGGGGCGCTTCCCCTGAGTGCTCTTTTGCATGCAATGTTCCGGTGGTGGAAGAGAAGGAGAAGAGGGGCAGGGGGGCAACTGCTTGGTGATCCGAACAAATTCCCCCCGCGTCGGTGAAGGCCCCGACGATGCTAATTAGAATGTGCACATGTTTCGATGCCTCTTTTCCTGTCCCTCCGTCCCCCTCCTCCCACTCCGATTGGTTTAGTTAGCAGTCCGACGAAACCACCCCCCCCCCTCCGAGCCCCTCGCTCGGGGAAGAATCTCTCCGAGACTACTCAGCAACGCCTGAACAGACGACGGGGGCAGCAGCACAGCACAGTTACGCAACACTTTGGAGTTGCGAGGGAGGCAGTCCCATGCATGCTATACATTTGTGGAGGGACTCTCTCTCCTCCCGCCGACTGAGATGGAGGGGACTACATTCCTATTTTGGGCGTTCACCGGGACTCTCCCAAGAGTGCAAGAGTAAATAGGCAGGAATGCAGGAGAGGACTCTGAGGGGGTGAATCCTCCTCGTTCGGGGAAGCCGTTGATGCGATACGAGGGCATAAGTTAGTGCGTATTATCCGTAACAGAAATTGCGGTGCGCACAATATTTGCACTATTCTTTGGAAACCGTCTGATTTTTGTAAATGCTTACAATTAGATGATCTAAAATAAAATAAAGATTGTCGCCTTCAGTTCGCCGTCCCGCACGTCGTGGCGCTGTGCAAGGATGACATGTGGGGTGTCCGCAAGTCGTGCTGCGAAATCTTCGTTGACGTCGCCCTCTACAGTCCCAACTTTGTACGGGAGCAACTTTTTTTCTAATCGATCGATATTTTGGGATATCGATTTTTTTATAATTAAAAATTTGTAGGTGCGCCGTCACATCCTGGCGCCGCGCTTCGTGACCCTCCTCAAGGACCCGTCCCGCTGGGTTTCGTACATCGCCTTCCAAGAGCTCGGACCATTCATATCCACCTTTGCCAACTCCAACATTACGGGGCTCATGCTGAAAAACGGAACGGTTTGTGGACGGAGAGAGGGGGACCAAATATCACATAGTTCATTGAAGGTGTGCGACCAGGACGAAACGATGGAGGCCGAGAGTGATTTCGCCAACAAGCACTACGTGTAAGCTTTTAGATGTGAATGACGATCTTTCTAGAAATAATAATTTTCCTTGTCAGATTTTAAATAATTTTGTTTCTGAAGGAAACTTCCCGACGACACGTACGTCCCGGAGATGCCGCACGAAGAGGAGGAGTGCTACGAGGCGGAGGACGAGGAGTACGAGACGAAGTAAGAGAGACAAGGGGAATGTTCATATTTCTAGCACTTTTGGCTATGTTTGTTCCACTATGATTTGCTATTTCAGAATTAAATACTCCATTTCAGGGGCCTTCAACAGCTCCTCGATGACTTGTACGATGTGAAAACGGAGGTGGCCTCCAAGGAAAAACGGTCTCCCGGAACGCGGTGCAAGAGCGAAGAGGCTCTGGCGGGAAGCGGCAGCGTCAGCAGCAAGTGCCACTCCCTCGACGACCTCAGCAAGATTGGACTGGACGACGACGATGAGGAGGGAGTGGAACGGGACGTCGAGACCGCGGATGATCGGAGTGACGAGGAGAGCAGGTTAGTGCATAAAATGGTTGATTTTGTGAATACACTTCATTTATCGACTTTCTGAAATTTTACAACTATTTTCTTCCCGCGTGTGGTTTTCATGCGTGGGATGGAGGTTTACAATGTGTGATGCCTATGAGGTACCACTATGTTATGAAGCACTGGTGCAGGTCGCCTCCTCCCGAGAGGGTGTCCACCTCCTCCGACGACAGCGATGCCTTCAACGACAACGTCTACTGGAACACCTTCCCGGACATTGTCATTGATGACGTAGCACTATAAAGTTGACTTGTTCTTATTGATCTACGTACAGATGGACATCACGCCATTCGGCGCGAGCTGCTCGCCGGACGACACGGAGGCATCGCCGAAGCGTCGGAAAGGAGAGAAGTACCTAGAGAGGTGCGGGGAGTGTCGTGAAATTAATTCCTGCGTCTCTTCTTTTGTATGGTCTCTTCATTTGTCTGACTGATGAGAGACTACACAATGAAGGAATTAATTTCCCCACACTACTAGGGGCCATCGATCAATATTCGTTATAGGCGGCACGATATCCTGCGGAGCGCCGACACGACGTCCGAGGAAGAGGCGGAGACGAGCAGGAGGTGGTTCATCAGTATTATGAAAAAGAACCTCGAATTTATGACGAGCTTGTAAGTTAAACGAGAATTTCACAGTTATTACGATCGACAGAAAAAGAAAAGTCTCTACGAGTTATTGATTTCAGATCACGGACGACTTCGGCACAATCGGATAACAGCAGTGCCCGGGTTCGTCATTCCCCTTGATATTCCCTCCACATTCCACCCCCATTTCAGAGCATCCCTGCCATCGAGGCTGCAGCGCGCAAAGAGCAAAGGGCCGAGGAGGAAAGGAGGAAACGAAGTGCGTCGGATCAACCGGCCCCTCCACAGGAGGTATAATGTATACCGTATACTGTATACCGTACACTAGAACTTGGATGCGCAGGCGATGCTTTATCGATAGCATCGACACGCGCTTCAATGTCACGGGCTCATTTGGTGGAGGGGATGGATGGAGGGACGGCCTATTCGATTATTCGGCAGCCGAAAGCTTGATGAGCGTCTCTCCGTTGACGTCTCCCGTGATTTCGCCAGCGAAGTGGGCCAGCGCCTCGACTCCCGGGCGGGCGTCGCAGAACTGCAAGGGCATGGGTTACGGTTGTTCCGAGGGTCGGTAGATATGACTACGGTAGCTTGGAGGTCGGTAGATATGGTTACGGTAGCTGCCATAGGTCGCTTGATGTGGTTACTGTATTAAAGACAGGGCAGATATGGTTAGGGTAGTTCGGTGGGTCAGTATATGTACCTGGATGACGAGCTTGTCCGGCTGCGGCTTGCCCGCGCGACGGGTGATGACGAATTCCTTGACCTCGGCCACGTCGATGAAGCCGCCGATCATGTTGACGGAGTAGTTGGAGTTGTTCGACGAGCGGACCTTGAAGGCCAGCTTGCGGTCGCACTGATTCGTCATCTTGTGGCTGGACTTGCCGCCGGCCGCCGTCACGTTGCATTTCTCTGAAGGGGATGAATGGATAGGGGAAATATTTCATTGGGGCCTTGAGGGGGAAGGGGTAGGAGTGGATAAAAGTCTACTGATTCTAGGGGGTAGAGAAAGACTGACTAACCCGGAACGATGGCGATGGCTCCCGTGCACGACATGGCGGAGAGAAGGAGGATAGGAGCGGACGACGATGAGACTCGAAGGGAGAACTGACTGAAAACGATTCATGTCTGGGAAAATCGAACATTTCCTAGACATTTTTGCATCACTGTCTGTAATATTTTGCAAGAAAAGTAGAAATTATGCAAAAATTCAAAGCTATGGAAATGTTTCTCCTCCCAAATATTGATCCGAGGTGATTGCAGATCGTGCCTCCGGAGCTTGTGGAACAGTTCGTGCGAATGGTGGGAGCACCGACGACGGATGCTGGTGAGAATGGCTATTTATCACCAGCTAATCAAATTGATCACGAATTCATATTTACTACGGGCTGAAATGTTGTTCAAATTTATCAAGAGCCACTCAAATTTAATACGAGCCTCAAATTTGTAATGAGCATCTCATTGCAGCTGACATGAACCGACAGTGCGCCCATAACTTTCCCGCCGTCGCATTCACTCTCGGACGAGCGAACTGGAAGGAGCTCCGCGAGACGTACAAGGCACTCGCTGGTGATCATCAGGTAATACTGAGAATAGAATACCTTCTGATGTAATTTCGCAGTCCGGATATGTGGCGTTTAGCAAATAAAATAACACCACTCTGTAGTGATAATGAATGTGTTGCTTGTCCTATCTTATATAAAAAAAATACCTCACTATTTTCAGTGGCGAGTACGCGTTTCGCTCGCAAATTCCATGCACGAAATGGCCGCGATCGTTGGCAGCGAAACTGCGGAGGAGGTATTTACAAGGGAAGACCGGGAATAATGCCTCCATCCAGGATCTCCTGCCCGTATTCGATCAACTACGGGAGGACGTCGATGAGGTCCGCGGAGGGCTGCTGAAGCACCTCGCTGATTTCTACAGGGTAATTGAGAATGTCCAATTATTGAGTATTTCTTTCCTATATTTCAAATGTTGTATGTATAGTATGGGAGGTTTGATTGCAGTCCCTCCCGCCGGCGTCCCGGTTAACGATGCTCAACAAGCTGCCACACTTCCTGCGCGTCGATCGCGAGAGCGAATCCAACTGGCGATTCCGACTCGAGTTTGCCAAGTGCGTTTATAATTTTATTATTATTTTTTCTTTATTGTATTTTCACTTTTTACAATATGAGCTCTCCCACGGGGACATCTCGCAATTTCATTGCTTGTATCCGGCCACCGAAGCTGTCGGTGGCGAGGAGGCGGTAGATCTGAATGGGACCTACATTTTAACCCATCGATTGAATGTCATACCGCCCTCTGGCCGAGCAGCCGCGCAGTGCAGGTTCCCTGACTGAGTGAGCCGTATGGATTGGGGGCTCCGAAGCCACCGCCACCACCGAAACCATCATCTCCAAAGGGGCCCCCGAAAGGTTCCCGACCGCTTGTCTGTTCGATGGGCTGCAAACCGATCATGGGGAATGTTTACCAAAAGAAACTAACGGTTCGACAGTCGCCCTCATTGAAGAGGACCTCCAGCTCGACGGCGCCCATAAAGTTGAATCGAGCCCCCAGAATCTGGGCATGTTAGTGGTAGGCAATAACTATGAACCAAGGTTGTTACCTTGGTCGGCATCATTGGATTGATGGTATCGCGGTGGAAGCGGTTGTTGACGGTTTCACGTGCAGCACGCCAGGCTATGGCCTGTACAGGCGCGTTCTCTTTTCTACCCAACCTCTAACCTACCATCTCATCAACGCCTGGAAGATCGCGTTGTCCGCTCCATCGGCCGCCGATCGGAGCAATTGGAGGAGGCCCGAATTGGCACCGTGCCAAGGGGACCACGGTCAGAAGGAGGACGAATACTCGCGGCGCCATCACAGACAAACTACTTTGCTCTGTGGTGGAGGAGCGTGATCTGGCTGTAAATACTTGCAACCGCCCACATTCGCTCAACGAACCATTGATGGCATGCATCATTGGAGTTTTTGAAAGATTGGCACCAAGCAGATGCTGATTGGGCCTGGTGTTATGAGGGTCTACCAGCTCGAGTACGATGGCGTTCATCTCTACTTATTCCATGACTACTGGTTCTGGAATTGTGGCGTGATGTAGCGGCTGATTCAAGTTTACTTCCCCCCACAAGTGACCTTGCCAGACGCACTCTGATGAGTCATAGCCAAGAGTTCGTGAGGGGGCAATTTGAGAGTTCGAATAGATGATCCGGTGATGATGGTCTGCTTTCAGGCAATGCAGCGTCCTCTGCGGTCTCTACGACGTCGATGCCATCAACAAGACCATTGCTGGGATTGCGCTCACTCTGGCCACGGGTGAGAACAAGAGTAACTTCTCTGGTCTGGACGAGAACTAAAAATATTTTAGCACTGAAAAGGACGAGATTCGTTTCATGACAAAAATTGTTGCTATTATCTCGTGCCCCGTAGAAGGGGACAGGAGATGGGATCAATAATGTTAACCTCTCTGCCATCTTCAGACAAGGTAGCAGCGGTGCGGGCGGAGGCTGCGTTGCTCATGGCGCGGATACTGGCGCTGATGGCGCGCGAGGAGTGGCCGACACAGGAAGCAAACGTCGAGACCAGCGCCGATGTCACCCCGTACCGTGTCCTGGGGAAAGTAGATATAAGGCATTCCCTGCAGGACCCCGCTGACGGACACGTTCGTCCAGGATATGGTCCGGGGATTTGCGCGCAGTCAACGATGGAATCGACGGCAGACGTGAGTGAAGTGCCCAGCTTTCTGATCTATCTGACCGAACTTGTCGTTTATGGAACGAATATTTCATAAACTGATAGAATGGACATTATTCAAATGATAGGTTTTTCAGATTCTTGCACCTTTGTGAGCACGCTCGTCCGCTCTTGACGGATCATCAGTTCGCGACTCTCCTCCTCTCCCACGTCCACGTCCTCGCCAAGGACACCGTCGTCAACGTTCGGATAGTTGCTGCCCGCGTCCTCTGCCCGCCTCCCAAGGGTAAGGTTACAGTCTTTTTACCATCTGCGCTATTACGCAAAGGCTCCCTTGCCCAAAAAAATTCTCTTTCCTCCAAACTTTTTCAGTTCTGCGGGCGTAATGTTTGGATATTTATCGGAAGATGCACGGCGCGTTACAGGATCTGTTATACAAGAGGCGCGCACGCTGGAAGTCCTGGAGATGCTGACGATCGACGGCGACATGGACGTCAATCGGCAGGCACGCCTTGCCCTCGGAGCGGATCCAGCAAAGGAGGTACGCAACCGAGGTTTACGAATCTACGCTTTCCAGATTTACGGATTTCTAATTTGCAAAATTTCAGTTTGTCGATCTCTCCGGGCGGGACATGCAGATCCTCGTGAAGGAAAACTTCTTCCTGCGGGACCGAGAAGGTACGAAAAACATGGATAATATACAGTATATCAGGCCGGTCACGAATGGATCGGAAGCCAATCAATAGAACCATGTGCCATTGATTCCGTGACCTATGTATTTTATATTTTTAATGAGTAGTACTAGGTACCGTGAGCACATACACGGAATGGCTAAGCGACTAATCGATTTTCCGATTTTATACGGGGTCCGAAAAAGAGCTGCTCGGAAACTGTTCGATCTTACCCTCACCAGGGGGCTGTTGCAATCGAAATGAAAACAATTGTGATTAGGGTAACTCGACGCGCTCTTTCATTCTAGCATAGTGGCGAAATGTAAAAATTCCATTTTCACTTCGGCAGTTCGGTTAAATAATTTTTTATATCGAAATTGAAGGAAGTGCACTCTGATTTTTGCATATGTTAAAGAGCGTTAAAAACTACACCAAATATATTTTTTTCAGAAAAAACTGTAGTCGGATTAATTGAGAAAAACATTGATTTGTAAGTCGTGTTCGCATGGCCTAGTGGTTCAAGAGCGTGGATTTACGGCGCGGAGGGTCGGGGGTTCGATCCCCGCAGCGGACGGACCTTTTGCTTTTCACTTTTGCTTGTTCTCCTATGGGGCGCTGTACTACCCTAAGCCTGGAAACACCAATGCCGCTATAATCTCGCCCGAAACGGTCACTGTGGTAGATCACCATGCTATTGATTAGTCAGAAATCGATATTTGCACTTTGGCTCGAATCGAATCGAGTCATTGGGCGCTGTAATCGGGTGCTCTGTCTGATAACAAATATCCTTGAATGTACTTCTAAATACGTTCCATGCGAAGTTATGGCCTGAAATGTGAAGAACCAGGCATCAATATTGGAATTTAGAGTAGATCTCTAAATTCCAATATTGAAATCCATGTTTGGAAGAAATGAAGTTTCATCGAAATTTCGACCCATGAAGGGGAAAAAAACCTTCACGTTCCAGTTTGACCCCAAGGTATCATGATTGAATAGTGGCTTTTTAAACACGTCAGGAATGGCCTTTAGATGACTCCAGACGCGTTGCAACGTTCCTTTGTGCTCTGCATGTACTGAGATCTACTCGCCCTCGTAAGCATATTGTATAATTTGTACTCCAATCGTGCTCAATCGGCGATCTCGTAAGCTCCGAACTGACACCGTTGCCTGGTTCTTCACATTTCAGGCCATAACTTCGCATGGAACGTATTTAGAGGTACATTCAAGGATATTTGTTATCAGACAGAGCACCCGATTACAGCG
>JACMIG010000388.1:0-33760 GCA_014805385.1 Levipalatum texanum
AAATAGGTTTCGACTTCATTTTTTGAGCGAAAAGTACAGTGTCTTCGAGCAAGCACAGCTACGACACCCGTGGTCGAAATCGGCCACTCTAAATTTTTTTCATCTTTCCTACACCTGACGTACCTCTAACCAGAATATGAGCCCCAGCGGATAAGAAAAGTGGCGCTGTGCGCACACTGGTTGATCCTTACGCGGACGGACTCTTATGGAAGCAAACATAGGCCATTATTACATAATTAAATTGCAATAAACATTGTTTTTTTCGATTATGGTCGTAACAACAAGTATTTTTGGGACTCGGTTACACATGGTGCCTGCTCAGAAGAAAGCGAACTCATTACTGCGCTCACCATGCTTGGCTTGTTTTCAGCCGGCCTGGACCAACGGTTCCCTTCTCAATTCTGTTTTGGGAGAGGGCTCTTCTTCTTCGGACCACTGCACAGATCCATGGCGGGTCTGCCATGGGCCTACGAGCTCGAGCGACTCGTCTACTGCACTGCGCTCGCTCTCGGCCTGTTCGCTATTGTTTCGCGGGCTCGGAAGTTCCGTCGTTCCCCGAAGCCCCTTCGCGGCCTTATCGCCCACGTCATTGCTGATACATCCATGATATTCACCGTAGCTCCAGTCAACGTCGTCTGGATGACGACTTATTGGGTAAGGATGATTCCGTTTGGATAGAGAAGTTGATGGTTTCAGTGGTATGGAGGCGAAATGTTGTGTCGACTTCAAAGGATCGCATCGGCATTTGCTTTTAGTCTTGCGGCCGTTTCTCAGGTTAGATTTACAGAAGATCGTTGTAGCGAACATATTCTCCAACTACTGTAATGTTGTCGGCGTAAGGAACGTTCCGGACAATACGCTTATCGCCCTACTATCTCTCTCCACTGTTCTTTCGTTGTCTGGCGGTTTGAGAAACGAGAGAACAGTGGATAGAGATCGTAGGGCGATGAGCGCATTGTCCGGAACGTTCTTTCCGCCGACAATATATTGAATATTGTTCATTTCAGGCAGTAAGCGCAGCTCGATGTGTTCTTGTGGTTGGCGGGCCGGGAAAGATCCTCAAAAGACGCCATCATTCGCAGCTGAAGCAGCTCGGAGGCATCATATTTCTCTGTGCAGCCCTCGCGCTTCCACAGTCATTCTTCTCATACACCGTCACCGTCGGGCACAAGCACCAATGCGTCACGGAGAGGTCTGTTTCGTGATTGATGCCAATCACACCGTAACACTTTCAGGACTTTCGATCGATATTCCTTTTCCGAAGTTTCATGGAGGGTAGCTTCCACGTTGCCAAACACAACGCTTGGAGTACCGACGAATCCTTCCTCCCGAAATCGAAAGCCACTTGCTGATCGTCCGAAGAAGCCGAGACGCGAAACAATGGCAAATGTGGGGTTTTGGACGGTTCTTTATTCGCTGAGGCGATTGGCAGAAACAGAACTGCCAGCAATTCAGGGCTTCCATGTAATGCATCTGACGACGATGATTGTGCTGCCTATTCTGTTTGAGATTTCTTGCCTTGTCGTCATGCTCAATAACTATCTACGGAGGAAATCGAGCGATCTTCCGTCGAAGCAGTTTATTCCACGACGGTAAAATCACATTTGAATGTCACATGTGATGATGATTGTGAGAGAAAATTCAAAAATAGGAGAAGATCAAAGTCACCGGAATACATTGATAAGATTTTACTCCCACCATTGAAGCAAGCGCCCTGCCTTCGCTACAAACTCGAGCGGCAGTGGCATTGACTCTGCACGACTCGCTCGCCTCTACACCAATCAAGCGGCTCTCGAGCTCTTCGAGGACGAACCCGTCTCGCTCTCCAGGGCATTTCGCTCAACATTTGGAGCCTTTGCCAACGATACTATGAAGGTAACAACTAGTAATCCTCTAACTTATTTTTAAGGTCATGACGGTCACCGCCGAAACGGGTCTGAACGAAGGCGAATCTTCTGAAGAAATTGCTCCATCAAAGAAGAAGGCAGATCTGGCTCCGGTATCGAGTGAACCTCTCGATTTGAGGAGTCATGAAAACAGCCCTCGACCTGGCACGAGTGCAACGGAACGAGTCAGTGACCCGGTAGGTATATTCTAGTTTAATGCGGTGATTGCAGAATATAGTTTTACTTGAAATTTTCAAACGATCACGTAAATAATTTGACTCTTGCAATGAAGGGTCCCGAAGCCGTCATGCTGCCCAAAAGACGCGCCGAGCTGTCCAAGGCTCCGAGTACATTCAGCTGCCGGATGGGAGGAACTAAGCAGGAGCAACGCAAGGTCCTAATCATCTTGGACAACATTGATAACGTCATCAGACTCTTCTGGTACTCGCGGTGAACGTCTGCTTCTGGTTGCCGTTCGCAATGTATTCGGTTGCCTCTGCCCTGGCTCTATCGGAGAACCTCGCCGCACTTCATTTCATCCACGCCCTTCCAGTACTCAACGCAGCTGTTGCAATTTTTTTGTATTAATTGCCTGAAAAATTATTAAAACCACTTGTAAAGATCCGAGATGCTAATAAGATGATTAGTTTTGGGTAAAACATATTTGCCTCATGTTCGTGAACCCCTACAATGGCCGACTAGGAGCTTGCCATTATAGGTTGGTGGGTCGTTTTGTGAATGAGTTTTCCTGGAATAATGGAAGGTGCACGACACGGCGAGATTTGAAAGAGAACAAATCCAACCACTGAACACTCCCTATCATGGGGGCGCCGTGCATAAATGTGCAGTGTATCTCGTTTGTGGAACGGGGTTCATCGGAACACATTCGTTCCACTCGCTTCCCTGTCTCTTTACGGCTCGGAATACATTCCTGAGACTAGAATCACGTTCACAATGCTCCGATGGTGTTAGCTATATTTGACGCAAGCTACATGATCATCACAAGTTGGAAGTCATTCCTTGTAGTCTACTGTTTGTAGGTGAGCGAGACGAGCATTAAACAGATGATGTACGTGTACCGTTCCATTTCTCTGAGTTAAATACCCATTTTCTGCACTTTTCAGTATGATGCGAACATTTTTGAGTGTACTTTTTCGCCTTTTTCTGTGTCTTTTTGTAGTGAACAGTGCCGGATGCAATGGTGCAGCAGCGAATCGCTATCCTCGTAATCAATTTCTCTTTCGTTGCACAAAGAGCTTTCATAATGTCATGACTGGGTTACATTCGTTCAGATACCGCAGAATAGGAGTCTGCTTGAAAGGTTCCCCATTGTACATCCTCAATTCTGCGAAACTGGCGTTTACACAACTGCTCCAGAGACAGTCTCAATTTTTGTTTCGGATTCTGCGGCCGAATGTCACAAGTTTGAACAGCTTTCCCTCAGCGCTTCAAATGCGCTGAGGCTGTTGTGTTTTCATCAAATTGTTATGATGCTGCATCGCGCCTGCGTCATGAAGCAAGACATATGCTAAGAATTCCACGTCTTATTACTGCATTCCTTCCACTTCCTTTCATTCCAACAATTTTTTCCAACATTCCTGACATTCCAACAAGAAATATCAATGTTCAATAATCGCTAATGGAATAGCAGTGGCACACAGAAAAGCACGCCTATTTCTCTTTTCCTTTACTAGTAAGCATTGCATAGTTTAGGAGTACTGTCACAACAGCTGAGTAGATGGATCTGAAGATGAATTTCGATTATATTTAGGAAACATGGCAAACTAGGGACACGAATTACCAACGAGTAAACCAAAGATGTAGTATTGTCGGTGAATCAAGGTTCTCTTCATTTCGCACACAGGGAACGAAGCTAAATGGGGAGAGCACAGTTCAGACGGACCGCGAATTTAGAGGTGCGTGGTTCGCCGAAAATTTGACTCATTCAATGGATCACGCTCATCCTTTCCCTGTTTCCGTGCATGATTAGTAACATTCCATGATATAGGATGAATATCAGGTGCTTGAGTACCTTTTCAACTATCGATGGAGCAAACTGCCCATTTGTAAGCAAGATTATCTCTAATCTGAGGATCATGTGAACAAAGACATGTCATGCGTTGTGAAGAATGCTCGAGAGCCTATGTGAGCGATGGATGGGTTATAAAACGGTCACGGGATTCACTCAAACTAAAAATTAAAAGTGTACTGCGCTTTTGAATCAAATATGTTGAGAACAAGGAGGAGACCAAATAAAAATTCATAGCGAATTAACGAGGAATTTCTTGGAAAGTACGGACGCTCAACTTTGCCGCATAATAATGGGTGTGAATCCTTCAAAGTGCCTCCAAAGAACTATCTCCTTGATACGCTGGTTCAAACAGTTGGACGCCAGGACAACGACGTGTTTTCCAGGAATATCGTTAGAGTGAGAACGGCGCCCGAACATTATAACCGCCTCGCCCCTATGGCTCCATTGCCGCATTGGAATGGAACACATCCGGTTCGCGGACCAGGGTTCATCGGAACACATTCTTCCCGCTCACTTCCATCTATACTAGAAATATATCGTTCTCGCGGAACCGGACTCACGCTCTCAATTATTTGAAAGTGCTAGCTAATTGTTAGGCCTTGGAGATCCCAGCGAATCAGATCCCTTCCACTTTTAGGAACCCTCGATAAAATTAAGATTTTTATTGCGATTTTTTATTCTTTGCAGTTACTGATCACTCCTATGATGCAGCGAAACTCCCATGCATCTACAATTTCTCTGTAGTGCTCGCCGAGTTTTGCAACTACATTTTCGCATTGCAGAGTCCCAATGATTTTCGATCAAGTACCCATAGAAAAGGAACGAAAGATCGTGGAGTCCGTTTGGAAGGTTCCCCATTGTATCTCTTCAATTCCGCGGAACTGGCATTTATACACCTGTCCCAGAGACAGTCCACCAATCTTTGTTACGGATTCTGTGTCACAAGATTGAACAGCTTGCCCCTCAACGATTGAAGTGTGCTGAGGCTGGAGTGTTTTCAGCTCGGAAATTGTTATGGTCGTGACGGAAGAGCTTGCCTTTGCGTCATGAAGCGCACCTATCTGTGATGTTTGAACACCGTGAAGGAAATACCAACTATTGATGAATAGTCCTTGACCAGAAAAAAGAAAACTAAATTTTTAGTTTTGTGATTGTTTAGTGTGTTCCATGTTTGTCCATGATGGAAAATCGCTTGAACTCGCTTCAAGTTTGGCAATGTTTTACATTATTTGTGCCCGTTGATGGACGCCGAATATATACGCAAACGACGTAGAGCAGAATTACACACCAATCACGCACTATAATGCATGCAATACATCACGCTCATCCCTCCCTTCTAACCGTCCTTGATCAGCAACATTCCACTTCACAATGTGGGATCAATATGAGCTCAATATGGGGTGCTCGAGCACCTTTCCAAATAAAATGTCGAGGGAGCAAACGACCATGGTATCATACCCTCTGGAGACCACTCATAATCTACCCATTTATGTGCAAGATTATCTCTAATCTGGTTATCATGTGAACAACGCCATGTCATGCGAGAATGCTCGAATGTCTCTGCTATTTTGTGTGCTGGATGACTTGAAAAAATGCACATTATCCACTTCAGAAAAATTTCATTCCGCGAATAGAGAAGAGTGCTCGAATGTCTCAGCTATTTCGAGGGGGAAATGTACATGATCCAGTTCAGATAAAAATCAGGAAGAGAGACCAAAGCGCCTCTATAATATTATAGCTCTTTAAGCGCCTGAAAATATTCGCATGTTGTTGATGTTAATCCGCTCAGTGGGAATCCGTTATGCCTCGCCCGGCGTGCAATAATAATACTGCCTCACCTCCTCCTTTCGCTCGTCATTCTTTGGCTCGCTGCATGGCCATTTATCAGCACAATTCTGGCACGCCATTTTATGGTACCCTCGTAAAGTCTTGCAATTCACCTTCACGAGATAAATTGTGGCTTTCTGTACAGATTGCTTCCCAAGCTAGCCGAGCTATCCTATTTTCATCATCTCCAATCTAGTTCAAGAGACGGCCTAATTCGACTAGCAATTCCGAGCACTACCCTGCCGCGGGGTGCTTTCGCTTTTAAATATCGACGTATCTTGATCGTATTCCCCCCTCGAGCGCTATCGCTCCTCAGAAATCGTTGCGATGGAGGAAATAAGTCCAGCGGAGATGGGAGCATGCAAGTCCGCGTCTACAATACGGGCACTTTTCGAGCTGCATCGCTTGTGCGCACATTTAGGTGTGGAATGGAGGTCTTTTCATGAGATTGACTTGCCCCATAAATAAGCCAAAATGATTTGACGGCGGCAGACAGAAAATACAAAACAATTTAAGACATTCAGGCGCTTTCTCAAACGAGAAAAATCAAAATTTGTTTGGTGCAGATACGATCCGAAGAGAACAAGGGTGCAATGTATTCTGCTTTAAAAATGATCTTTCAAAAAAATTTTTCTCTCCGAGCGGTGATCTGGGCCGATTCCCGTTTGTTATCCTACCCATCCATCAATTCGGCGAATTGCCCAAGCTGAACTGCAGAGGGGAATTTTAACCACAAATTTTCAAATTCCGTTCAATTTATCTGATTCCTAAAGGAATATAAAGCGGGTGCGTGGGTTCACTATGACAAATCCACAGCTCGCTGATTTAGATTCCATTAAAGAAGGAGTAATAGGAACTTTTCTGATTACTGTCATTATGGAAATTCAGACCAGACTCAAGCCAAAATGCAACCAAACTCTGGCCAAAACTGCATTGGCCACAATGGTCTCAATCTTCCTCCTAACCATGCGGAATTTACGCCCCCCCCCCAAAAAAAACGATCTATCTCCACAATTCTCTCGTTTCTCTACCTTGTATTGCGGTTAGAGAAACGAGAGAAATGTGTAGAGAGATCGCACGGCGATGAGCGTTCCGTACGGTTTTCCGCCAATATTTAATGTCTCTTCTCTTGCTGTGCTGGGGGTAGGTGCTTTTTCTAGAAGAAATTGAATTTCCCATGCATCACGGCTGGGTTAAGTCGCCACGTCCTTCCCGTATCTTTGCGACCCGATCTCGTCATGATCCGAGGTCATTTCGATAGCCATCTCCCTCGGGAGATGGAGACGAACCGTCGCCAGTCGATTTCCATCTTAAAGGGAGCCCCGAAACTACCGTAGTCTTTAGAACGGCGTAAACAAGGTCATCCGATTAAGCGCACTCTCTACGGAAATATTTGAATGCTTTCCGCCCACTCTTTTAGCCGCTTCCTCTTTTGCCGACTTTGAATGTGGAACCAGTAAAAGGAACAATGTGTTGATGGCTAACCGTTATAATCTGTTAGTGACATTCGTTCGTATTCACGCTAACGGGAAACGTCGTTGTCGTTGCCGTCGTGTACATGAATTGTGCACAGCTTTGTTCACTGTTTATGCAATATCACCACCCGTTAACCAGGTGGACGTGACTTCTATGACAGTTGGAAACGGGGAATTATGTCTTGGATGTCATGAGGAGAGCCTCGATCCGGTTCAAGATTGCATTATCCCTGTCAGTGCTTCGCTTCGGAGCGAATATCCCTTCATCACTTCTCTTACCGAATTTTGGTTGAAAATTGTGATATTTCACTGACTTTCCATATGCTGTGGCCCAATGGAACCTCGCGCTCTCTATACGATATAGGGAGCGAATACTGCACAAGCCGAAATCTTGCCCTCACGATGCTTGATCACCTGCCGTATGTCTGTGGAGGGGAGGAGCCAATGGGGAGAGGAGCGAGTTCGAAGATTTCCCCATCACAGCTTGTCACTCTCCGGCTTATCCGCCTCAGTGAAATCAGAGGAAATCTACCACCTGACACATCCGGAAACTTTGGCCATTAATTAGCTTCGACTTGACTCCTTCTCTCGTCCTCCTTCGCTCCTGTCGCAACTTCCCAACCCCGCATAATCAGAAACTTATTTGTTGCGTCCAATTTGTAGTCCGTTGGCGGAAAAAAAGATTTTTCCGGAAACTTATTCTTTTGTTGTGCACAATTTGTAGTCCGTTGGCGTAACGCGACTTTGCCCACCTTACTAGGAAACTGTTATTGGATACATATTACGTATTTGTGGCCGCTTTTCCACCGTTCCCCTCTCCTGCTCCCGTTCTGCCGCCAACTCGCCCTTTTAGCCCCGTCACATCCTTTCCCTGTCCCCTCTGCCTCCTCCTCTGAAAGCGAAATTCGGCCCGGGCAATAGCCGACGAGAGAGAGAGAGAGAGAGAGCGAGAAGGGGAAAGAGAGGAGGGAAGGGTGTAGTGCTGACTCGTCCTTACCTCCTCCTCCTCCCATCCCACTCCTATTCACCTCCTCGAGACTTTATCCCATCAATCTTTTCTCACCACCTATCGAGTCTTCTTGCTTCGCTCGCTCTGCTGAGGGCCGCAGTTGCTCATAGATCTCGCCAAAATGTCATCAGCTCTACAGAGAGGCACACAAGTCGCGTGCGTCTTATCTCGTCACCATTTTATCAGGAATAAGCCCCGACGGTTATGGTGCCCATTGCATGTTGGCGATACGTTGCGCCCAGAATTCTGTAGCATTTCGTCAGCGCGCGCGAATGTAACGCAAGTATCAACGGTACCACTTTCTCGTTCAATACTCGCTGCTGCTCTCCCCTTTCCCAGTCGAGCCGTTCGGAGATGTGTCCGTTTGTTTTCCTTCTGACGCAGAGTGGCATATTCGTGGACATCATTGATCATTCTGCTCATTTCTCACTCTATCCCTTCTCATCTCATGGGAAATAAGGTCAACTAGCGAGATTGCACCCAATTAGGTGTGATGTATGTGAAGGGTAGACTTTTGACAAACAACATTATGAGCCGTTTCGCGTGAATCATTTGAAGTGGTTGCTGTTGCCGGAATGAAAGGAATGGCGTCGATGCTCTTGATCAGGTATCATGGCGAATGGAGAGGGGACGAGCGAGTTTCTCTCCGCTCTCTTTCCTGCCCTTTCCTCCCACGCTTTGTTGCCTTTCGTTCCCGTTTCGCTATGCTCATTTCTGAGGAGATCACAGATGAACCTACTAGAGGCTAACATCTCGATCACAGCATAGACACATGCCGCTTCCACGTCATAAACACTGCGTCATGTGGGATGGGCACTCGGGTGGCGGTGGGTGTTTCGATGCTCGCCATGAACTCGACACGTGAACACTCCCCGTTCTTTCGGTCTTCCTCTGCGCTATTCCGGAACTTTTCGTGATATTTTGTGCCCGATTTTCTCCTCTAATCAATTTTGATCGCGAACTTGCAAAATTCTTCATCTGTGACAATTTGTACTAGTTCTAATAAGGGCTCTCGTCCTTGAGCTCGAGTGCTGGCGTTCTTTTGACCATTTGATTATTCTCTCCTTGCAGATGAGCGTTCAGTACGTCTTCGTGCAGGACGGGGGAGGAGGGGGCGGCCAGGCCGCACCGGCCCATCAGCCCATTCCCCACGCGCAGCAGCTCATATACGCACAGCAACTTCAACAGCATCAGCAGCAGCAGGTAGTCAATACCGTAAGACCGTATCTTGTGACGCTTAAAGAATTCCGTGTTATCGGAGACGCGCATTACACGAATCGCGCTAATAATAAATATCTTCTGCAGAGCGCACTGATGCGTTGGATCGTACTGTAACTCCTTATTGACACTAACTGCCACTTTAAAAGTCGCTTGTACATCAGCCTACGGTGTTCGGCTGTGCAAAAGATAATGTCGTGCTGTTGTGTTCAAAACATGCCATACGACCGCAAAGCTTCGTAATGCTGCACCTCTAAAGGGAAAGGTCAAGCAAGCCGCGTTTCCCTGGCAAACGCCATTTGAACGCACTGCCACGGGTCCCTGGCATGTGGGGAGAGAAGTGAAGAGGATGGTCAGATGTTCAACTGTTTCCTGGCAACCAACGAATACGGAGAGCCTGCCATCTTACCCCGACAGTAGTCAGTCCGCATCTTACGAAAGAGACACATTATCAGGCATCGGGCTTCACAGAGCTCATCAAGGGACCATACCTCCTAGTTACCGAGCTTACCAGGGAAACCGGGACCTATACACAAAGGGCCCACATCTCTAATTCTAAAATGTTTTGGACTAGGATGAATAATGAAGAGTTTAGTCGTGTTGCCCCCCGGAACTGGGCCGGCATCCTTTGAGCACCATTGTGAGCCAGACACATCTCGCCCACTCGCCCATGCAGCTTCTGTCTGTGACGGAATTCCCCCGGAAACACACAATGCATCCCCTAGACAACACATTTCGTCGCGCGCTCCGCCAAACGAAATATTAATCAAACATCGATTCGGCATCACTTTTAGTGCTTGCGGTATGATCACGCGCCGACAAACATAAACAATACCATGACATGATCGCGAGCGATGAGGTTTGCACAAGCATAAATGCGGCTATCAAATAGTCATTGCGGTCTTGTAGGGCAAATGGTACAAATCTTTGTATCCAACAACAAGTACAATTTTTGCAGGCTCCCCAACCTGCGGCTCCGTCGATGATCGGCCCCCAAGTCGTCATGGACGCTGCCACCGGTGTCCGCTACATCGTCGGACCCGGAGGCTCCCTGTCCCAGATGCCTGGACCTCTGGATGCCGCGTCCTTGCTGGCGGCTGCGCCCATCCAAGCAGCACCCGCCCAACCCCTCATCTTCGCCGTCCCCAATGGCTCCGGAGGCTTCATCTACATGCAGCAGGCTCCCGTGGCCCCGCAACCACAGCAACTTCTCCAGTTCATTCCGACGTCATCTGCACCTCCGGCGGCACAGCCGGACGCCGTCACCCAAGCACAGATCGACGAAGCCGAGAGGAGGAGACGCGCCATCGAAGCGCAGATGACGCGTGGCACAGCTACCATCACGTCGCCCACAGCGCGCGTCCAGGACGACACTCCGAGATCTTCGAACGTTCTCGTTCCCGTGCGCGCGCGTCCACAAGACATCCGTCAGCCGCGACAGTCAATGCGTGGATCGCGTGGAGGAGGAAGAGGAGGTGCGCGCAGACCGGCTCCACTTCAAGCATCACCACAGCAGCAACAGCAGCATCAGCAGCAGCAACAACAACATCATCAACAGCAGCAGCAAAGGCAGCAGCCACTCGTCCCCTCCCTCAAGGGCAACGGTGTCATCAGCTGGGCCGCCATGGCGGGCCATCCTTCAGTCGCCGTTTCCTCAGCGCCGGCCGCCGCCCTCCTCATGCCTCACCAGATCGCAGCGATCTCGCAGCAGATGCAGGCCAATGGAGTACGGCAGGCTATTCCGCCTCTTCCATCTCATCCTGTGACGACTTCCACGGCTACACCAATCCTGGCATCGCGACTCATCGCTCCGCCACCGGCCGCGCAACTCCAGACCAGTCCGACTGCGGCGCAGCGCCAGGAAGCGGAGCGAGCGCTGCAGCAACAGCAGATCGCACGTCACTTCCAAATGGCAGCAGGGCAAAATGGTGAGCGCACTCGAATATTTTAATCGCCTGATTTAGTTGCACTAAACGATTACAAGCAACCATATATTTTTGTAGACGCAACGGCGGCCGCCATCGGTTTCCATCAGCTTCCCACGCCGGCGCAGATGCAGCGCATGGCAGAGGCGTCGGTGAGTATAACTAAAGTCGTGTTCACCTTATTCCTATGAATGAGTCGAAGCATTATTCACCCGAAATGCACAGGTTCTTTGGATTTGAAGCCACAGCGTGGCCACCGTTAACGCCATAGTTTTAAAGCCCCCGCACTGTCGTAATTTCTTGTGGAAAAGTGTCCCCACGACGCAGCTACGATTGCATAGAGTGGAGAGCTCAGAAGTGATAATGCCCCCATTGTGGCTTGATAAGGTAATCTTTACCACATATCGATTGCAGCTCGTTTCCACCGCGAGGCCGACACAGCCGGCGCCACAGCCCGTATCACAGATTGATGGACCGCGAGGTTAACATGATAATATTTTGGAACAAATAGAATTATATGGGAAGTTAATTGCTAATCGATACAAATTTATGAATAATGCAAACAAATCTAAATGTGGGCTTGTGGAGCACGCTGCGCGCCTGGCTTCCGACGTGGTTACGACCAAGACCAACCCGCAGCCCATGCATCCGAGCGAATTCCGATCCCAAGCCCATGATCGCTCTTTCACCGAGCAGGTTAACTCATCAATGGGACACTTGCTTAAAGTTTCTTTTCATTTACTCCGAATGTTCCATACTTGCTCTTAAAGTTTCCCATAACTAGTGAGACAAAATCGAGAACATTATGTGAGTCCGTCCTCGTAAGGATCGACCAGTTTCACCGCTAACGCGAACAGTGAAGGCCCGGCTGGGAAAAGTTTCACTGTTCGCGTTAGCGAAACTGGTCGATCCTAACGCGGACGGACTCATGTAATGTTCTCGATTTTGTCTCACTAGTTATGATAACTTATGTGATACTATTATTTTGAGAATATTCAGGTGGTCGAATACATCGCTGCGAAGAATGCGTTGTCACAGCATCTTCCGTTGGCGCCTGCTGTCGCCGTGTCGAGCGCCTCTTCTTCATCCGTCGTCCCGCTTTCCGCGCTGCCCACGCTCCTCTCCAAGGAACGATCCGTCTCCGTCGAGATCATCGATGTCGGCCAGGCTCCGCGGGCTCGCAGCCCGAGTGTCGACCCTCCGCCACCGCCCGCGGCGCAGGCGCTTGCGCCTGAGCCCCAGCAGATCTTCTCCCCCGAGCCATCGCCCGCTCCGGCGCCCCCCGTCGCCCTGGCCAGCCCTCGAGTCCCGCCAGTCAGGATCGTCCTCCATCGCAAGCCTGATGAAGTCAAGGGTAAGTAGACCGGATTGAATCTTGGGCCGTGATATTACCGACAAACCGAAAGAGTATAAATTCGCGTTCCGCCCAATCTGTTCTCTCTCCATTGAAAACTGACTGCTCTCAGCGTCAGCCAAAAACGAGGTTGGTTCGCCGATAATATAGCATTTCGACCTTTTGAACGTTTGCATAGTTGGACTTTACTTTTGTCATTGCGGCATGGCACTACACTCGAACGACAATTGTCATTCCTCTTTCTATGATTCACATCGCCATAAAAGCCGTAGGAAGACTTATGGTGGGATTACAATAGAGTCAGTGGGTAGACGTAATGTTAGCAAAGGGAAAAGGAAAGGAAATAACAGAGTATGTACTCCAATTAAAGAATGTAGTTGCAGACACCGCCAGCGAGACCTCTCGCGAGCCTTCTCCGCGTGAGCTGGCCGCAGCAGCGTCTGCTTCCACCAGTGACACAGCAGCAGTCCTGGCAGTGGTAGTCGAAAGCGACGCCACCGAGCCCTACATCGCCGATGCTAACCTGGAAAGTGAGCAAGGTGCCGTCACTTTCACATTGCTATTCAAAAACACTGTTAGCCTTCTTACAACACTCTTCTTACAACAACCTTCTTACAACACTGTCCTCGGTAGGCCTTTAATAGCATAGAGCATTGTGAGCAATAATAGCACAAAAACTTTGAAATGAAACTAGTTAGTATACTTGAAAATGATTAACCATGCTTCATGATTGCAGCCAGCCCAAGTGCGCACGCCGATCAGGATGAAGACAACGAAGAGCCGGGAGAAGACGGAGAGCTCGTTATTGACGAAGGCGAAGTGGATGACGCCGAGTCCACGGTGAAACACGAAGAGGTACACAGATGTTCCAATGTTGTTTACAGTTGGGTGTAGATCATTAGCAATCTTCGTAAACACACGACAGGAAACTTCCAATAACGTACTTCAATTTGTTAAAAAATCTCTATTCTCGTGTACTTCAATTTATTAAAAATCTCTATTCAGCCTGCCTCTCCCTCCGAGTCCGATCGATCGAAGAAGCCGCGGAAGCGCATGGGGCGCCCTCCTAAGAATCGCGATGCGAGCAAGCCCGCATCTTCGCGCAAGAGGAAGCGAAAGGAGGAGAGCTCATCGGACGAGTCCGAAGCTAACCGGCCTCAGCGCAAGAAGCGTGCCGCCCGAGCGACAAAACCGAGGTACTTTGGAGGTGCACACACTGTTCCTTTTGCGCTCCCTTGCACCTGCTCTCTCTCTCTCTCCACTGTTCACTCGCTTCTCTAACCGTTCAGGTTAGAGAAAAGAGATAACAGTGGAGAAAGAGCAGTTGCAAACGGAACGCAAAAGGAACAGCTTGTGCACCACCACAATACGTGGGGGTGCCTAATGATACCGTAGCATCACAGGGTTTTAAAATCCGGTAACCTTTTGTATTGCAGTCGTCGCCCGCGTGGTCTGCGTGAGCATGCGACGGAAGAGGAGCTCCTCTCCAAGACGCTCATCTACCACGACGGCTTCATGTACGAGGTCCAGAAGAAGAAATCTGGCGCTGGCGTCACTGCCTCTGCTGAGTGGGTCCTTTCACTGCTATCTTTGAAGAAAATATTACTAGCTTTCGTGTGAAACCAGCACTCATTTTTCCCGGATGGAATGAAACCTAAATTGATGTTCCAAGGAAACCTACAGAATCCTTTACAGGATCGAAGTCACCCAGCCGCAGCAGCAGCCGAGTCGCCTCTTCTGCCTCGAACGCAATCGCATCGATTGCCTGGCTGAAGCGTTTTTGAATGAGGAAGGCGAGGTTGATGTTTGATTGAAGCATCTTAAACGTTACGGTAGCTCTGGAATCAATATGCTTCGATAATCAATAAACATCGATAATCAATATTCTTCAGATATCTGTCACTACTGCGCACTGCAATCACGCTGCGGATGTCCAGGCTTGTGCGGTGAGTTTTTTTCTCTCTTGTATCTCTCTCCTTCCTTGTTCTTCAGCACAAATAATTCAGATGTTCATGTCTCGTCGTCTACATTACCAGAGAACGCGAGCCGAGTATTTCGGGACGATGAAGGAGGTCTACGACTTGATCATCGGGCACCCTGGTGAGATTTTTTACCGACGTTCCTAGGCGCAAAGCTTAGCCCATTCCGATTTTCTCTGTAGAAAGAGGAAATGAGCACGGTTCCTCAGGAACTGGATTTCATAATTTTCCAACGTGGAATGAGCACGGGTCCTCAGGAACTTGAATTCATATTTTCCTACGAAACTTCAATGCGACTCCATTAACAACGATTGTTTTTGCAGTGCGCGGTCAATCGGTGGAGCTCTCGGTGGACGCGACCGATCTGTCGGTGCGCTGTGACAGCCGCAATATTCGTGCGAGCAAGACTCCCAAAGGGGAACTCGAGGACTAGTCTTGACCGAGACTGATACTACTTGTCTCCAATTCACCAAGTTGTCGGAAACAAACTGATATTTTATCAAAACCACCAAGTTATCAGAAATATTCCCATGTTATATTCAAGTCTCCACCTTATCCTGAAGAACTGATATTTATTCGAGATATCTGAAGCAATGCGGAAATTAGCCTTCCAATGCAAACAAACACCCTGGATCTGTTACAATTGAATCACCTATGAAGTTATGGTTGCTGTTTGTAAATGCAGTTGTTTATCCTTATCTCTCACCCATCCGTGCATTCTCCATCAGTATTGACATGCGTGTTGTACCCGCGCCATGCATCCACTCCCATACCGAGTCCGTTTCAAGTAAGCAAATAAACAAGTCTGAGTATACTCGAAAATGTTGTGCTGTCATTATTCAGAGCACAAAGTCTCAAACAGTATAGGAAAGAATTCATTGCACGAAAAGACGGGCTCAAGGCATAATACAACGTTTGAATGTTCGAGCTGGACTAACACAAATCGAGTACGAACGATGAAATTGCAAGTGAATTTTTTTACCTCCAGAAGTGCCGGGAATGAATGAATAGTGCGGCCATGCGTAATTCGGCCAATATCCTCGGCCAGTCGGATCAGGTATTCCCCACTCACCACACTATGCGTGCTGTTCTTTTTATTACATAGTCGTAAAAGAACCTGCAAATGTGGGCAACCAAGCATTTTGAATAAATCATATTATGGTGGTGCAGAGGCTGGTGCGAATCTCTCTTCACTGTCTCTAACCTGGTGTGACAGTTACAGAAACGAGAAACAATGTAGAGAGAGCAGTTGGAGTTCCGCGGAACGGAACGGAAAAGGGACAAGCTTGTGCACCACTACAACAGTGAACCAGCTGCATATCTCTTTCCTCGGTATCTTCAAGCTGCTCCCGTTGTCCTCTCTTCCCTTATCACTTTCTCTTTCCCCATTTCTCGCCTTATTGCTCACACTGTGCATCAATTGACTGAATTGATGCATATTGTGATAACAGGCACCCAATCCTTTTGAAATAAGCCTGAATTGTGTGCTGACAATGAGAGCGATACACGCTCAATGATGCTACAATGACTTATACCGATGAAAATCATAACACTCCTTTTTAGGACGAGAGCACGCCCAGGCCACCATTCCAAACGTCGATTTTGCAATAGAAGCAGGGTGTGCATTGTTCAAGAGACGTCGAATGGATTCGAACTGAATTAGGAAGCAGGTTCTCCAGCATAGATAGCGCACGGCGATTGAGATGCACGCCAGTGAAAGGGACATAACGGAGATTGCAATCCACCAATGGAACAGAGAAGCTATTCCCTGTCCGAGGGACCATAGCTTTCTTATTTTCTCGCTAGACAAATAATTTGAGCATTTATGAACAACATGGAGACTTTCAAGATAGATTCATTCTTCGCATCTGCAGAATCATGTGGTCCTCCTCATTGAAGCCGTAGAGGTTAAATAATTCCGCTGTCTCGTCGAATTGACCCAGGATTCGCTGCAGTTGTGCACATTTAAAAGTCATAGAGAATTGACTCACCTTGAGCGACATCCTCAGGATCATTAGTTCCCCGATTCGTGAGGCATAATCCTCGCAACATTGCTCCTCTCTGCAAAATAATCTTTAAATTTCGTAGTAGTTAAGACTTTCTGATTCATGGAACATCTGTACGTCCGTTTTATATTATTATGGCAGTTCCAATGCTCTCTTCACTTCTCACTTAGGCGAGAAGCTCTATTGAGCAGAGAGAACTCTATTTTCAATGAAGAGAGAAGGGTTCGGACGGAACAAGAATTTAGAAGGATTTGTAACCGCTATAATACTCCATCGTACCGATAGTATGCATGTAGCTCACGGAGGAGCTGTTGCTTGTTTCGTTCAAATGCGTCGAGAACTTGTTCGGAGAACTCGGTCTGATCTGCAAGCGACATGTTCAGAGTTGAAGGAAACACTAAGACGTACTGGAATCCCACAGCTCCAATCCCATCACAGCGATCTGCTCTTCTTTGGTTAGATTGGCGTCCTGAAAGTACTGAAGTGTTCACAAACATCATTGTTGTCACTTGCCTCCATCAGACGTCGCGTCTGCCCGGCGTACTTTTGGATTTGACCGTAGAGCCTGCAAAGATTATTGATTAGTTGGCAAACAACCAAAAAATAAAATATCTTTACTGCATGACGTCGCTAACTTTGCCCGATTGCATTCCGCCCGGATAGAATTGGGAAGGATCGGCTACTCTGGAGAAATACGTTGTCATGCCATTCATGAACCTGATATAAGCAACCGTAGTGTAGTTGAGAATGCATCAAACTTTTCATTGTCATCCGGAAAGTTGGCAATGGTACGGAAGTGCGAATCAATCCCGTAAATAGATTGATTGCTGTTTTGCAAAATTCGTTTCTGAAAAAATCGAATGCATGGATACCCGTAATGAGGTAGTACCTTCTCATCTTCGTTGAAGGATGAGAATTCTTCGAAAACAAAGTGCACAAATTCGACGAATGCAGCGTAGAAGAATTTTGTGACTAATGGCTGCGTTCGCCGTGATTCTCTGACGAGGACCTGAAAAATGAACTATTTTCCTGTTTGAGTCTCACATACGGGTTTGCATTCTCCGGCAAAAATATTTTCTACAACTTGCTCTCCGTCCTGTAAGCTGCGTTCATTGGCTGTTCGCATGGCGCACATCGTTCTGCAAGCAAACATATCAGCTGTCGTTATTTTGGTCTCGCGAACACGTGAAATTCATCCATAATATGGGGATAACTGACTCATATCCCTTCCGTAATCTCTCCATCATCGGTCGCGGTGTTTTGGCGCGTGTCGCTCGTTGTGTTTGCTCGAGAGCCCACGCGAACTTCTGGTAACGGCACCGTTTGCAAGGTGCGCCGGGTGCGTCTGAAAGAGAGCGGCATACTAACTCACAAACTACGTAAAATGGAAAGCAGAAATTCATGATAAGCGTACCTCTCTTTGTCGAGCATTTACCATCGCCGGCTTTGCAGTAGTACTCGGCTCCTGTGCTATTGGCCCTCCTGAAGACTGGTATTATTTTGTCAGAAATAGTATTTTAGAATATTTTGACGACAAGAAGATGGTTAAAGTAAGGTTAGGGTACTTACCGATAAAATACGGCACACGCCCTGCATCCCACTCCGAGATGAAGGAGGTTTGTGAGTTCGCCGCAGATGCGGCATGTAGTTTCGGAAGATCGAGAAGGCACCTCGTGGGGCATCTAGGAGAGTGCTTGGAATGATTCTCGCTGATTGCGAAAGGAAAGCGCGGCGGCATGGCGAAAGATAGTGAGAGAGGGAGAGAGATCGATAAGTACGCAGTGGAAGTGGAGGGAGGGCGAGGAGAGGGTATGAGGTGTGTACACACAAATGCCGCATGGAGCTTTCAAACACCTGCGGAAAATGATAAACAAACTGTTTTAAATATCCCAAAAACGGGGGTGTCGCAAAAGTTTTTTTTAAAATTTTTGTTGGTGCAAATTGGAGAGATTTTGATCAAATTTTGGAGTCCTGAACATTTGTTTCTCAGCCTCTAAATTTGGATCAAATCTTGGAAACATGCATGGTCGTTAAGGTTGTGAGAACATGTTACAAGCCTTGTTTATCTGTCTGAAAACAATCAAGAACTAGTGATATCAATGAGACGAAATACTTGCAAGTATTTCGTCTCAATTACATTCCTTTGTTTCCAGATAGAAAAAACAAGGTTTGTTACTTGTTCTCCCAACCCTAATGATCATTTGTCTGCGAACAACTAGAGAAAACGCCCTTCAGCATTGATGTTGTTTGATGCCAAGTGATCTTCGCGACCTTGTAAATCGTTCCGCGTGCATATTGTCGTTAGCGGTTCCTACCTTCGAACAAAAAATTGGAGCTAATCGAGATTGCTTGGGCACGCTTTATAGAGCCGTGTTTTTTGATTCTCTCCACTTTTAGTTCGCAGGTAGGAACCGCTAGTGACAGTGTGTGCGCGGAACGATTTACAAGTTCTGTGGTGCGAAGCAATAGTCTGATGTGAGTTCACAGGGGGGGGAGTATGAAATAATATCCCCGCCGGCAAAATATCCGACTTTGTGTGCCCCTTTGGTCGGTAAGTACATGATTGTCTCACAATACGTTTATCGACGTGTTCCACCTTCTCAATCTCGACAAAGTCGAAACTGCAATCACATCTGTAACTCTTACATAATATCTCGGCCCCAGGCTCATACTGTTCAATATACCTGGAATCGACCAGTGAAGATTTACTCGTGCTATGTGGCATAGCCTATATCGGCACAAATGGAACAAACAGCTGTGCAATTTTTTCCACCCAATTACAATCGCAATTTAATAATACGCCCACCGCATTGCTGATGTTTGAAACCAAACGATGTTTGCGCATCGAACAATTATGACGCTATTATTTGTTATCGATTCAGCTTCGGCAACAATGGATGTCATCATAATCACTGAGCTGTTTACAAACGTTTGAAATGGAAGGCTCATTTTGCCGCCTTTGCGACAATTTCACTCCAACGTTCACAAAACAGCCATTAATGAACCTCATTTTAAAAACCGTCGAACACAGACAGATACCATTCAGTGAAGCATGGAGTACCGAACCGTCCGCGATTGGGTTGTCGATGGGACGACATTTCTTTCCGTCGCCCTCAACTCGCTTCTATTCATGATCATCATGTTCACTCGGAGCAACGTGATCGCGAGCTACAGCTACCTACTCCAATTTTTCGCACTCATTGGCGTCGCATATTCACTCTGTCATTATTTCACCGGAATGGTTAGAATACATTGAGTGCATGGGTATCTTCTTCGAATCGACAGCTCGCTATCATCAGCAGTGTCGGAGCCATTAGCATTCCGATTCGGCTGCTCGGAAAGAGCGAAATGGTCTCCACATGGGGATTGTTGGCCCCTCCGTTCGTCCTCGGCAGCATCGGCCTCTTGCCGTGCTTCCAATTTGTCTATCTCTACTGCATCATCTGCAAGTGCGTGTAATTTACATGCCTCTCATTTAATTGCATTTAAACAATGAGTAGGAGCACGATTACGGTCCGTAAAACAGCTGTGGGCATTGTGTATAAAATAATCTACACGCGGACACAGGCGAAAGTGCCTCTGTCTGTATTTAAAGGAGAAGTAGCAGCAACTTTTTGGTCCCAGACGGAGTGAACTTTCCCCATACGTCTACTTATTAAAATGCAGCATTTCAATACGTAGACGTATTTGGAAAGTGCACTCCGTCTGGGGCCAAAAAGTTGCTGCTACTCCTCCTTTAAGCCACAATGACCACAGCTGTTTTGCGGACCGGAGTCTTGCCCCTACTCCTTCTTTAAGCCCTCCAAACTTGCTCTGGCTGTCAGAGCACCCCGCCCGCGGTGTCGGTGTCATCATCACAACCTACAGTATTGCACTGGCTAGTTACTCCGCTGCCGTGTCCCACCTCATACCCAACGAGACAAGTCGCTCCGGATTCTATGATATTTTCTACAAATACATCGGGCCTCAAAGTGGCAACGATCCGCGTCCCGGATACATTGGTATCTTGAACAAGGTATTCCATTCAATCTGCTCCCATAAAAGACAATGCCTGCTGCCTGAAACGGGGACATTTTCAAGATATGTACCTGCATAGCATTTTGATCTTAAAGTCTCGATATGTTGACCGACTCAGAAACCGGCCAGGAGAAAAGGATTCCGCATGTAAACCCCGTGCAATGGAATTCTATATGAACGATGCGAGAGATAACGTTACAAGAGAGACGCAGGTTTTTATTGCAGCCTGCATCTCTCCTTTTACGTTATATCTCGCCCTCGTCAAGGTATAGAATTACCTTGAACTTAGATGTCCGAGGGTCGCAAAGTTCACCAAAACATGCATTCCGATAACAATATTTTTTTGAAAATCCAGCCAGGTTGGCCTCCTTGAAAGGATATCACAACCTTTGAAGGCGGCTTTGTCAATGGGATCAAACATCTTATCTAACCACCTATTGACAGAGCCCATTTGGATCCGACGGCTTGGTGTTCGCAGCCAAGTTCTCCATCTTCTTGGCAGTGATTCTTCTCACTATATTCGTATCAGTCATTTGTGGCATCAAGATTTTTCAAGCCATACGGCAGGTTGCTTGGTTAGATTTTTTAAATAATGGATTGACATCTTGCCTTTGAGGTCCGCTGGAAATACATCAAAGATAAATGCTCAGCGACAACTATATTTTGCACTGCTTGCCGAGGTGCGAAGTTAATGATAATCAAGAAATCTCTTGGTTATCCGATGCTCTTCGTTCTTTGTTAACCGTGCTCATAATCGCGGTCCTAAAAAATAGAGCTTGCGCAAATAGAGGAGGCGTATTCTCAGTGGTAATGGCAGCGGGAAATACTTACGATCATACGCATTATTTGCCAGGGTTTGGCAATTCCATATTTTCAGTGCGCTGTACCGATATTGCTCGCATACATTCCGTTGGTAACAGTCTTCATTCTATATCTACTGGGATGGGACGTTGAAGACATCTGTGATGAGTTGGCAAAATAGTCTTCAAGACCAACGGTGTTTTCCAGACTTTGGCTATTGACGACGCTTTTTCCAGTGGCTGAACCACTTGTAATCATCGCTTGCATTCCACCGTATGAATTCCTTAAAGACATTATTAATGGCAAAAAAGTAAACATATTGTAATTGCAGGTACCGTGCTCGTGTAGTACGTATTTGGGCGAAGATACGAGGAAATTCGACAATTCCAGTTCTTCAGGTTCATTCTGCCTGGGATAGCCGGACTTCATAAGTCGATTATCGATTAAACGAGAATAGTTCGCTTCCACTCGCTATGATAAAGTGTGGTCTCCTGTAATTTCATTTGCATATCCTAGCATATGTTTCCTGCATCGATGACCTCTGTATTGTTGCATTTATTAGCCTGTTCCGAAACAAGTTGCTGGCACGGCTTCGAGCATTCAAGACGTCGAATATACAATGTTTTGTTCATTGATGTTTGATGGTCAATCACCCACACACAGTGATGCGGTAGAGAAAATTATACGTTCCGTTGTGCTCGCCAATGGTTGTAAAAACGTGGAAGACGGCGATCGTAAACTACTCAGTTGGTTCCCGAACCGAGAACTTCAGAATTGTCAGTGGGTAAGACTTCGAGCATTTCGAGTAGATTAATTTCATGAACAGCTTTATTCTACGAAAAAAAACGCAATCAGCTTCCAGTAAGTGGGAGTTGTCAAGACCCCATTAAAGAAATAGTGTCAGGTAGAGACCTCGAATCGAGTCTGATGCGGACTCGATTCATTTCAATCGAGTCCAGAAGCGAATCGAGTCTGGACTCGATTGAGCAATCGAGTCCAGACAGGGAAGAAAAGTGCATTTAGTCTGGAGTTTTGCCTGTTTCTGGCCGAAATTTGGACTCGATTGAAGAGATGGAATATTCTAATTCAATCGAGTCTATGCAGAGACTCGATTGAAGACTCGATTGACTGATTTCAGACTCGATTCGAGACTCGATTCGAGGTCTCTAGTGCACGGTGTTCTCGCGCCCATACAAACGGCGTGCCAAAAAACGTTTGCTACGAATAAGAACGAAAATGACCTGATGAAAGCATGGATCCTGGTCAGAATTTTGTGGAGAAAAATACTGTCCCCAGTTTTGGGGTCTACATGGTCAATATCAGGCATACGGTAGCGAAAATGGTCGTTTACCCCCGATTTCGGCCATTTTGAACCTTTGAAAAACATTCCTCTGCGAATGGGCTATCTAGAAGGTCGATGAACGCATGAATCCTGGGCAGAATTTTGTGGAGAAAAATAATATCCCCCCTTTTGGGGGTCCAAATGGTCACCGCTGGGCGTAGGGTAGCGAAAACGGCCATTTTTCCACGTTTTTGGCGAATTTGCTCACATCGTTAGCGATTTGTCAGAGTTAAGAAGTCAACAGCCTCAAAAGTGATATGTGCCGTATCCCCCTATGACTGGGGACCATTTCGTTCCCCCCTTTTGGGTATCTAGCTAGTCACCCTGACGAGTACGGTGCCGAAAATGGCCATTTTTCCACTATTTTCGTGAAAGTAGCTCGTTTCGTCAGCGATTTGTCAGAGTTAAAAAGTCAACAGCCTGAAAAGTGATATGTGCCGTATCCCCCTATGATTGGGGACCATTTCGGTCCCCACTTTTGGGTATCTAGCTAGTCACCCTGACGAGTACGGTGCCGAAAATGGTCATTTTTCGATGATATTTTCGTGAAAGATGCTCACCACGATTTAGCTGCATAATTCGCATGAAAATCGATTTTTCAATGTGTAAGATCTCAAATAAAGGCTATTCGTGAAGGAGACATGCACAAAACATTTATTTCTTACTCCAAAAAGTTGGCAAAAGATCGGTCCCCGGCGGGGATCGAACCTGCCACCCCCTAACCTCTCGACTGGAGCCCCCGCCTTAGACCACTGAGCCACCCAAAAATGGGGGTGAAATTTTTTTGGCACGCCCGCGAGAACACCGTGCGACTGGGAGTGACTCGGAGAGAAGGACAGGAAGAGGAAGAGGATTGGGAACCGGGGAGGAGCGCCACTCACTGTGTTTTGGTGTACTGCATTAGTTTGGACTTTTCGATTCCTTAGATTTCGTCTTTGGCTTGTATTTGTAGTTTATTTCTGAACACATTTCCACTGCGACTAGTCCGTAAGAAAAAGGCATTGCTAAACGGAATAAGTTCAGAAAGCTTTGCTAAACGGCGTAGCGTCAGAAAGTTTTGCTAAACGGAGTAACTCCCGGGTTCCCAAGTTTCGCGCAGTGACCACGGGGCCCTCGCCTTATCTTGTCCTCTGACTTTCCCGCTTTGAATGAGGTGTGGCAGAGAGACAACGGGAATGGGAGAGGGAGCAGACGGGTTATCAACGCGCTCTTTGCCAGCTTGTAGAGGGTCTCCACACGCCTTTCATCAATACTTCACGGCGCACTGCGATAACTGACTGACGTCGAATGTACGCAAGGGGTTCTTAGGCCGTCATCTTTTTTTTCTGGTTATGAAACCCTTGGATGTTTTTCCGTCCCCTCTACCACTAACTAAATCTAGTGATAATGCTCTGCGTGGCCTTATAATAGTATAAGAATTTATAAACTTCTATTTCTGGGGTATATTCTGGTCCTTCAGAGACTTCCGCGAGTTACACTTTACGTAAAGAAGTGATCGGTGCATCAATGCCTTCCCCCAACTTCCCTGGCAGTAACTCTCCCACATTGCAGCAGCTCGCGCTCCCCTGCCCTTCCCTACGACCTCGGGCATCGTGGCCTCCTCTGCCTACGCCTCGCGTGCCAGTCAGCTGGAGCCACCCCGAGGACTCTCCCCATCTGCCAGCACGAAGAGCATCGGGAGCATCGGAAACGGTAGGAGTTACGGTGTTTAGCCAGGGGGGAGGGGGATAAACGGAGTAAGTCCGCTATTTGAGTGCTAAGAGTATTGAGAGCATTGGATATTGTTGGAGTTACGGTGCTTAACCGGGGGGATAAACGGAGTAAGTCCGCCACCCAATAGGAATTTGAGAATAATCCCAACATTTTTAAATTCCCCTGGAAAGACATTTGTTTGGTTGCCGGCAATATTCACATAGGCTTTGGAAATCAATAATACCTAAATTTTATAATTCTTTTCCAGGCGCCTACACGCGCTCCTCCGCCGCCCTCCTCGACCACCACGTCCTGCACAACGGGTACAGCGCGACGGGCAGCGGCGTCATCGGCATGCCTGGTAAGCTACTCCCCAATCGTTGCGATACAAACGCGCCGGGTTGGGTTGGAGAGGAGATCTGCGGGAAACCTTCTCTAACCGTTTCCGTCTCCAGGCGCAGAAGCCTCTGTCTCCACCTCTCACCTCCCGACGCCCTCCTCCACGCCCACGACGCAGCGCAAGAACAGGAGGATATCGAATATATTCGTGAGTAATCAAAAAGTTATTGATTTATTGATTTTTTATTCCAGCGCCCCAGCAAGGATCACAAGGAACACCACGGAATCCACAGCAGCGGCGGTCATCATCAAGAGGTAAAAATCGCGCAGAAATAGGCGCATAAATCGCGCACCTCCGTGAAATAGCCGTAAAAACCGCGCACGATTTAAATCGTATAAACCGCGCACATTTCCAGGTCGGTGTCGGTCGCGCCATTCCCGTGATGCAAGGGCAGCTGTACAAGCGGAGTGGCGGCAAGGGCCTCAATCGGTACAGTAATCATGGCCTAATCGATAAATAAAAAATCAATAAAACAAGAAATTCAAAAACTACAGTAACCTCGTATAATCGCAAACTAATCGGTTACAGGGGCGACTGGAAGAAGAAGTTCGTGACGCTGACGAGCGACGGCAAGCTCACGTACCACCAGACACTGAAGGTGAGGAGGGGGGAAGGGGAGAAGGATGGGAGAACGGAAGGAGGGAGGAGGGTTTAAGAATGAGAAAGTGAAGGAGGGGAGGAGGAGAACGAGTGAGTAGGAAGAGAGATGGAGGAGGAAGAAAGGAAGAGAAGGGGGGAGGAGGAAGGATGAGGATGAAGAAGAGAAGGGAAGAAGGAGGAGGAGAGAGGATAAGCAAGGAGAGGGAATGAAGAGGGGATGAAGAGGAGGAAGATCAGGAGGGAGGAGGAAGAGGAGGAGTAGGAAGAGGGAGAGGAGAAGGGAAGGAAGGGGATAAAAGCTCTTTTCCAGGAGTACATGGACAACGTCTCCGGCAAGGAGGTCTACCTCGGGCTGGCGGCCGTTCGGATACCCGGAAGGTGAGTGGATAAATGTAGAAGGTCACTAAATGCAGTAGAATTTCCTGCTAAACGCAGTAGTATCATCACCGCGCTAAACGCAGTAGCAACAATCCCCGATAAACACCGTAATTCAGGCAACGGACGCGAAATTCGCAAGCAGCTTCGACGACCTCGATCATCAGCGAATCTGCCCATGAGACGAGCGGCGAAGGAGCGGCCCTCGCTGCCAGTGGCGAAGGTAAGGGAAGGGTTACGGTAGGGTACGTGGAGCAATAGGTAGATCACCAGGAGGGTTACGGTAGATCACCAGGAGTGGTACGGTAGACCGCCTGGAATGTAGGTCCTATCAAGACTATAAATTGATGGTGTACTCGGCTACGGTAGTCTGTAGATTGGTAAACGTCTCCCTGCTCATGGCACACTCTCTCAGGTACCTCCGGTGGTGGTTCGGACGACGGCGGAATCGCCCCGCACCACACGACAGTCGGTGCCTCCGTCCCCGCCACGCCCCAGACCGTAGCCACGGCGAAGAAGAGGAGGTTTGCTAATCATTATAAATATATTTTATTATTTCATTATTATTAGCATTATTATAATTATTAGAAAATATTATTATAATTATTATTGTCGCCTCCCGTTTATGACCAGAATAAGGTGAAAATTGAGACAATTGTACTTTTTGGTTCTCGACAATGTTATTAACTTTACTATTTTCCAGAGGCCACAGCAAGCGCCTGATTGGAGTTGGAGGGGGCGGAGGGCGGAAGGACGACGAGGACGAGGAGTGCTTTGAGGTACTGTAGGACTGGGCAATATTGCATTGGTTACAGTAGCATTGGGCAGGAGATGATCGCAAACTGAAATCAATCAGGGTGCCTACAGTGATTTTGTGATAATGCCACAGCCATGCACCCTCTCAGCAGTTCAAAATACTTCAATAAGGTTACGGTAGTGCCAAAGAAAGAATCGCGAACTGAAATTAATAAATATTAGCCCAATTTCAGATCATCACGTGTGACCAGAAGCGCTGGGAGTTCTGCGCATCGTCAGTGGAGGAGCGCGAGGAGTGGGTCAAGGTACGCGAGCGACTTTTACTAATATTCACTCGGCCTACAGTATCCTTCCCGGAAGCCACACCAACTCATCGATCGCAAACTGAACCCGTATCTTGCAGGCCATCGAATCGCAGATAGACGCTGCGCTACAGAACCAGCTGAGCAAGCCGCGCAACGAGGCCCGGATCATGGGAGCGAGAGCGGAGGTACGGTAGTCGCACCATTGTGGCAATCACAAACTGAAAAACGATCAGATAGCACACTAAAAAAAGTCTCGCAAAGCAAAAATTATCCAATCGCAAACTGAAAGAATTTTGAATCGCAATCTGAAATTTCCCAATTCTACCGTAACCCCGTTCCAGGTCCAAGCCATCGTCGATCTCCCGGGCAATGGGCGATGCGCGGATTGTGACGCGCCGCGCCCCGAATGGGCATCCCTCAACCTCGGTACCGTAATCTGCATGGAGTGCAGCGGAGTGCACCGCAATCTCGGGACACATATATCCAAGGTACGGTAGGCGCACCAGATATAGGAGAATCGAAAACTGAAACAATTTGATTATCTTTTTTTGTAAATGTAAACATTTTTTCAAGGTACGGTAGTGCACAGTAACGCTAATCGCAAACTGAAATAATTCAGGTCCGATCGCTAAAATTCGACGATTGGCCCGTGGAGCACCTGGCCGTGATGCGGGCACTCGGAAACGCTGCCGCCAGCCGCCTCTGGGAATCCCGTATGGAACAGGTACCGTAACCCATTTTCAGTTTACGATTTGTTCAATTCAGTTTGCGATTCCTTCTATCAGTTTGTAATTAACGCTCTTTCAGTCCGATCGCATTCGATCCGATGCGTCGACGGAAGTGCGCGAGGCATTCATACGGTAAGTTGGTCCCGAGCGGAATTTCCCGGAATAAATAATTCGAGGATTACGGTATCCTCCTTGTAGATCAAAGTACGCCTCGAAGCGGTGGCTGGCCCCGCTGGCTAATGACTCGACGCCCCTGACGCAACAGCTCGTCGGAGCCGTCCTCAGCGGAGACATCCACGCCACGGCCGGACTCCTGATACGGTATTCGCAGACTGAAAATAATTTTGTCCTGGCGCGACTTTCTACGCGGAGGGCAAAATAATTGTAACTCCAGAAAAGAAATACAAGATCAGGCTCGTTCTGAAGCATTTTTCAAGGGCTTTTCGGTGAAAATAAAATAAAATAGAATTAAGAAAATCAATAATTATTGTATTTTTTTTCCAGCGCCTCCCCCTCGGATGTCAATGCGCCCGTGTCCCTCAACGATCGCCGCACCGTCCTGCACCTCGCGTGCTCGAGTGGCTGCGTCGAAATCGTCGTCCTGCTGCTCTGGGTACGTTTTCAGTTTGCGATTTTGCTTGATTACGGTAGGATTGAGCGATTTCACTTTGCGATTGAATGGATGGTGTGAGTACCGTATCCTTTTACAGAACAATGCCGATCTGCGAGCGCTGGATGAGCGGGGGCGCAGTGCACTGGTACACGCAACGAACAGCGATGCCAAGGACTGCGTCGATGTCTTGATAGCAGCGGGCCTGACGCCCGATTATGGATGGTGCTCGGGGGGAGGAGGAGGAGGAAATTCGAATGAGGAACCACAGGTAAACAAGGGGGAACAATCAGGAACCTGTCCTTCTTTAAAGAAGGATTGGGAGCAACGTTTTTGGCACCGTGCCAACCACAGTGGAGTGCATTGGCCCGTGAGGAAAGTGCACTCACACTGTGGATACAAAATTGCCCCCACTCCTTCTTTAAAAGATTTAATACAAACTCATTTTTTTCATGGAAAATATGGAATATTTTTAGACGAAATTTTATAATTCTTGTTCTTGCAGATCATCCTTGGATCGGTTTCGGCGCGTGACTTTTCGGATTCTCGCAGGGCTACGGTCGGGCCGAGTGCGTGATCCCCATTTTGATCTACCTTCCTCTCCTTTTGTATACGGTACCCAGTGTCATACGGTCTCCTAGCGAGAGCACATCACTGCCCCTCCCTCTCATAATTCTAGTCATAATTAAGTTTAATCCCACCAAAGAGCTCCTTTTCTACTGTGAAATAAATACAACATTAGGTGCTGAACCTCCCATTTTATTCAGGACTTTACTATTTTTCATTATCCCTGGGTATTTGCTGTACACATCAATCGCCAACATTTCTATGCTAAATCTTGGAACAACTCCAGAAATTATTCCCATTTTTGTCGGCCAAGTTGTTATGATTGTTACAAATATTCGATCACTTTCAGCCGAAATTCTTCCCATACTCTTTCGCGATTGCTATTGAAGCAGCTTTAGGGTTATGGTATTCGATACGATTGTTCTTTCGCTGCTAAAGAATCCTCATCGAATCCCACGTCCTTTTCTGACCAATTCTCGATTAGACTCGATTTCCAGAAGTATTAATTTCTCATACCCACCCATCAACGGCCTTCAATCCGAGTGAATATTGCGCCCCCTTTTTCGATGTCGCTAATGTGCTTACTGTTTTCTAAACATAATGCAACTAAAATATCATAAATTTACTCAGTCGGAACAATGATTGCGAGCTGATAAAACGTTCAATGTTAATTCTTTTCCTCCACAATACATACAATGGCTTAAAAGTAGAAACATGATTTGAAATTAACTCAAAAATAATGAATTTGACACATTTGGAAGCAATAGCAACTTCTCGCAGCAGACTCCTGTCTTGTCTGACATCCGTAAAATAGTCATCATGAACCGACACTTTCCTGCGGTCGCCATTAATTTCCGGAATTTTTGAATGAATTCAGTGATTTCACGATGATACCGACAGATTCTCCCCGATGCGCGTCAACGAGCACGTCAAGCTCGTGGGCACTCGAACCGTCCTCGTCCCGTACGAGGCCCGCCACGTCGAGAAGTACCACGAATGGATGAAGGACGAGAAAATTAGGGAGTGAGTTCTTTTATTGTTAAAAGTTCGTTTTATTTTTTTCTTTTATAGTTATGCGTTGAGTCTTTTAATTCCCTTCAAAATCTACAACGATTGTTATAAATTGATTCCATTAATCCGAAATGTTCCCCATGCAGACTCACAGCCAGCGAGCCGCTCTCCCTCGAAGAGGAGTACGCCATGCAGGTGTCAATTTATATTTATAAATAAATTTATTTCGTCCTACTTATTCAAGCATTCCGAATTTTACTGCCGAGTTTTACTGTTTGATGCTTATGTGCAGGCAAGCTGGCGCGCGGACGACGACAAGCTCACCTTCATTGTCCTCGCCCGCGACGAATACGAAGCGAGTGGCGACGAGGTAAGCTCATTTCAATCGTACTCATACGACTGACTTCGATTTGGTTGATCGCTGACAGAAATAATCGATGTGCCACATATATTTCTTTAAAAAAAACGCGCACTGGGAATCGTCTAAAAATTGCCTGACGGAACTAATCGATATTCTGTTCTTCGTAATAAAAAAAATCGATATTTCAGATCGCCTCGATGATTGGTGATGTTAATATCTTCGTCCATGAGGACGGCTCCGAGGTCGAGGTTATGATTGCCGAAGAAAGTGCAAGAGGCCGCGGCATCGGCCGGGAGGTCAATTTCTCTTCATTACAGTAATAAATGTCGATCGAAAAGTTAATACCAATTTTTCATATCGATCGTAAAATAATTATTGATTTTAGGTGATCACGCTGATGATGGGCTACGCAGCACGGCGAGCACATGTTCGCCTGCCCTTTACTGCCAAGGTATTTCTATTGCTTTATTCCGAGTTGTTTCAAAAATGCCAAAACTTGCGATTACTTCATCCTTGCTTAAATTGGAATGCTTCAACAACTGCTCGTTCAGATTCAGGAGTTTATTCATCTCCAAAGGTTTCTGTGGCTCTGTTTACACTCGTTGTTTCAGATCGGATTCGATAACGAGATCAGCATCGGACTGTTCAAGAGCATCGGCTTTTCGGTGACTTCTTCATCGGAGGTACGGCATTTATTACAACAACTATCGATTTCCATGAAATATCGATTTTCTTTTCCAAATTGCTCTTTTGCAGGTGTTCCGTGAGCATACTCTTCAACTCGACGACGAGGCGGCGGGACGCATAATAACGGCGTATGATGGAGCGGTGAGGGAGGAGAAGTACTAGGACTTGGCGATACTGTATCATTCCATTTTGCGATTCTTTTGGAAATGAAGTTTCAGTAATAGCCATGCATCATTCCGGTTTGCGATCAGTCAACAATTCATTTTATCGAACGGGTGCACTCTGAACTGGTGCAGCGGAAGAAAACACCGTTCTATCAGACTGAATGAAGACGGGGGGAAGTCACTTGGCGATCGTAGCGACCGTGGACTCCTCGGCCTGTAGATGGAATTGTACATAGAAATGATAGCTAGGCGTGGTGTAGTAAACGTCGCCCCGAGACGGTGAGACGACGTTTACTACACAACGGAAAGTACGATTTTTTTACAATATACCTCGGTATCCTCCGAAGCTACTCCGCCGATGTTGCGCAGTGCTGCCTCCCTCGAGCGCTCCTCCTTCATACGAGCAGCGGCTTAAAATTTTTTTATCAATTTTTTTTCTTGAAATATTAATAAACTAATAAATAATAATTTAAATAAAAATATTAATAATCTTCTAAATAAAACCTTTCGCAGCCTCAATCTTCTGGGGCAACCAGGCAGCGAGTGCTTCTGGCGTCGTTGGGCGCGCGGCGGCCTGCTCCACTGGAATTAAACGTTCCGCATCTTAGCTCCAATTCCGATCGCCGCTAAATACCGTAGTGTTTGGCTTACCGATATTTCTGGTGTAGTTGGTGACGCAGAAATAGAAGGCCATTGCGATGAGAGTCAGCGGAGTGATGATCACTAACGTCCACATCACAATTAGATCAGCGCCACGCGAGTCTTCCTGTAGAGAAAATCGATACATTTTGTAAATCGATTGCAAGGTTGTAAGATTGCGAATCGATACTAAGGGCAAATCGATTACAAAATTTTGATAGCGTAAACTAATCGTTATGTTTCACTTAGGGCGAATCATCTCCTGAGGAACAAGAATTGTTTTTTACCCTCCAGTTTACCGGATTCCGTCTCGAAAAAATATAGTTCAAAATAAAGCGCACAAATATGGTCTTCGGACGCTGCTCGAGATTATGGACGCGGCGACACATCGTCTTGTCCTAGAAAAAAACGGTATGAGTGTTTCCAACAATCGACGACTTATCCCAAAAATTGCAAACGTCGTCCTAGCGTGGTGCACGCACACGCGCACTAGAAGCACCCCCGCCACATACCTTGTCCAATGGACTGCGCACGGCTTCTAGAGCTGCACCGGAAACGCGATAGAGCTGAAAACAAACTATTCAAAAACTATCCTTAAAAAGGAAATTAATTTAATTATAATTAAATTATACATCGGTTACTCCGCCGATGCCGGTGAATTCTTGTCCTGACGTAACAATCGTTCGATACCTTCCGTTACTAAAATAAAGAAGTTTACATCTGTCCGTCCGCTCGTATTGCTAGTTATAGTTTAGACGGTTTTAACGAACCCTTTCCAAAAGCCCATGGTACACAGAAAGACCATCTTCCTCGTGAGGGATTGCTTCTCGACACTGAAAAGAAGGCGTGTAGCACAAAATGTAGAGTTAAAATGTTTTCCATATTAAACAGAAAAAGTGCAATCTATAACTGATTCCGATAATAAAAGTATAAACAAATAAACAATTACATTACTTGCCGTTCTTTTTTTTCTTTTTTTTACTAATTTATTTTTTACAATGGAACGTATACATCTCAAGTTTCAAAAATCGATAAATATGCTTAAAAAATCATCATACGTGCACATGCCGATCATCCTGTTCGAATAGGCGCCTCGGGAAATGCACTCCGCCTTATACTCGTACGCACCACCCGGGTTCTTCTCGTAGACGAGGCGACTGAGGGGATATTATATCGATGGGCAAAATGCGAAGATCAGTGCTCTTCCTTCGCGATAAAAACGTCCTTTGGATATTTTAGCGGCGTACCGGAACGAATTGTGGATTGCGTAGTAGAACTGAACGGAACAGATCTCATCCACGTTGCACGTGTGACGCCCGCACGAGTATTCTTTAACCTGCAAGAAAAAATGCATTAGCTCGGTCATTTGTTAAACGGATTTAATATAATGTTCCAATCCGACTGTTCTCATGCTAGGGATTTTCCAAAACTTGCGTACAGTCGTTAAGCCGCCAGGTTCGGGCGCAGCAGGGTTGCCGCAGTACTTGTCATCGTCCACCCATACACTGAAGTATTGATTATTTATAAATAGAAAAGTTCGAGGAGACATAAGTCAGGTTGGAAAAACGAACTAGTCTTCGCTGCTTGTGAAGGGCGCGAAAATCACTACGAGAAGTACGAGACGGAGCGACTGGAAAAGAATGCGATTATTTTCAGTGTCCTCAACTGCCAAAAATCGTTTCGCATAATTTCCTGCGTTTAGCGCTGCTAAGCGCAGGAAATTTGGAGAAATAATGTTTGGCTGCATCTTGGGGCCTTCTTTTTTCACTAGCTAGGGAACTAACCTGACTCATAGTGGCTTTTTAGTTTGGGGCGCTGTACTACTTCAACCAACATACCATAAATGCCGATTTCATCTCGCCCGAATCGGTCCCATACTGATTTTACTCCCCAGACCTTGCCATGTCCAACAACCTATTGTTCTGATTTTTTCCAACACCACAACGCGATTAAACAATTAAAATCCATCACATGGTCATGTCCGACCTCAATGA
>JACMIG010000389.1:0-33756 GCA_014805385.1 Levipalatum texanum
CGAAAGTGCACGTGCACTTTCGCCTGTGTCTGCATTTTAGCATATTTTGGCCACAGCTGTTTTACGGACCGGAATCTTCCTCCTACTCCTTCTTTAATTGCATGATCTTAGCCTTAGTCAGTTAAGTAGTAGGCCTATGGTAGAATACAATAAATCTTTCACAATCTTTCGTTGCAGGTTTCACTGAAGTCTGCATTGCTCAGCGAATCCAACTGTACCGCGTGCTACTCAAGCCCGTGTCTTAACGGGGGAACCTGCGAGGCCTCCGCTGTCGACAAGACCGGCTACACCTGCCGCTGCCCCGGAGACAAGGCCGGCGACCACTGCGAGAAGGTTTATTTTATTACAGTTTTCTCTCTTCAAACCTGATTATATTGCAGACCGTAACTTGTGATGGAAAATGCGGTGTGAATACCGACTGCTTCGTTGCCAACCATCAAGCCAATTGCGCCTGCAAGTTCGGATACTCAGGTTGGCGCAGTTGTAGTGTGCCGAGTTCTCGGGAATGACGACCACGGATGGACCCCCATCGGTTACCTCAGGAAACCCGTTGACTGGATGCTCGTTCCGTTCCAAGAAGATCTGCGTCACCGGCGATCCGCACTACATCACCTTCGACGGCACTTCATACGACTTCCAATGTGAGTTTAAAAAATTTGGCGTCAACGATCGAGATGACATTTGGGTTCCGTTACAGGGTTCAATCTCCCATCCCCAATGCTGCTCAAGTCGAGGTCTACTGCGACATGACGAGTGACGGTGGCGGGTGGATGCTCATGGGAAATTCACTCAAGGTAATCCACAAAATCTCTAGTGAAGAAGGCATGAATAACTTTGAAGGATGAAATGTCCGGCAAGAAGATGGCCGAATACGTCGCTGGCTTCGGAAATCCGGCGGAGAAGGACTCGTGGCTCGGACTGGATCGCATCCACGCCTACACCAACTATCAGAATTCGAGGTACGGGAATTTCAGTGCGGTAAAGCCTGGGGTGAAATTAATTGAACTCCAAGAATATGCAACAATTGATTGACACGTTTATCAACTAACCCATGGTGTTTCAACACTCGGTGTAGATTAGGGTAGGCTCACTGGACGGACTTCTGGACGGTCCAATAGCGATCACAGGCGAAACTGTCGACTGTCTCGAAGTCCATTGGACTTCCAGACTGGGAAGAAAAGTTAATGGACGGTCCATTAAGAAAAGGATGTCCGGGAAGCGATGGGCCGACTGATTTTGGCCTGATTCTGGTCTGTCTCGCTTTCGATTTCTTATCCGACGGTCCGATAAGACTGGACCGTCCAGACGTCCAATCACTTTTCTTCCCCGTCTGGAAGTCCAATGGACTTCCAGATAGTGGTGAGGCAGTCCATTGGACTGAAAAAGTCCAGTAAGCAAACCCTAGTGTAGATCCTCAAGGACACACAACGCGTTCTTTCGCTAAACGTAGAAAATTGCAGACCATGCAGTTAGATAAACTATCATAGCATGTTACAGCCTCCGCGTCAACATCTTCCGTTGCGCACGCAAGCACCATGAAGCCAAATGGACCGAGTGTACATACGACAAGTTTGAAGTCGACGGGCCTAAGGAGGGATACCGCGTTACCATTCCAGAGGTTGGAATTGCTACCTCACTAAAGTTGTACGAATTGTGAAAACTGATCAATTGATCAGGTTCCGGTTCGCGCATAAACTGTTGTTCTCCTCTTTAGAGAAATTGACTAGTTGAAACAGACAGAAACAGACTAGTTGTATGCATAAATGTCGCAGTATACACTGTCCGCTTTCAGGAGTGCTACGGAACGGAAGATGAGCGACACGACGGATGGGCGAGATGGAAGCTGTCGGAGGCGGGACCCAAATTCGTCGCCATCGACAACGACGACTCCGATGCCAAGTGCTCGTCGACCTTCCGCAATACCGGCTTCTAGTTCGACACCACGGCGAGGTGTGTTACAATCCAAATACACCATTATCAAGTGATTAAAATTACACCATGTCTTCCCTGATTCAACCTATGGAAATTAAAGAAGGACTGTGAAGAACTTTCTTGGCAAAATGCCAGTCTTAATGGGAGTGCATTTTCCCATACGTCGACGTATGGAAATGTGGAAATTCCAGACGTCGACGTATTGACTAATGCACTCCCATTAAGACTGGCATTTTGTCAAAACGTTCTTCCCAGTCCTTCTTTAATAATAGACATAAACCTTTCAATAAAAATTAAACCGAGGCTTTAGGTGCGGCTATGCCAACCTGAACGGTGTTCGTTTCACTTGCGAAAACGAGCCGACCGGCGACCTTGTGCAGCAGTACCTGCACTGGAACGGAAATCCGATCAACAAGGTACCCCGATCCCATTCTCTCTTCTACGTACTTCCTTTCCAGGCCGAGATGTACCTCCGCCCACGCGAGTTCCCCAACTACGACCCAGAGCACTCATCAATGGTCACTCGTGCAAGATAAAGTCAATCTAAAGTTATGAATTTCCAACTATTGGGACTTGAAACGCCATGTAATATGAGGCGAACCTTTGCTCTCCGGTGTTGCCCGTCATGGGTATCAGTTGTCAAATGGGTATATTCTATTCTGATTCAAAAAATTTGACAAATACAACAGGAGGTCAATTGCTTTATCATAACACTAGTGGTGCGTAGGAGAGAAAAGAGGTGTCAACGGGAGACCTAATAAAAAGTGAAACATGAAGTAATGAGAAGGACGCACAGGTAGAAGGAAAAGAAGGTTAGAGAAGAGTAGAAGCTTCAGGTTACCAACCAGTGCCCCCACCCGACGGGCACGGTGCAGTTGATCGGTTTTCCATTGGTGTAGAAAACTTCCTCGTAAGGAATGAACCTGGAGAATCATAGGCGGAGAAAGGGAAAAGAAAGCTAACCGGCTTGGCAAATGTTGTTCTGACACAATCCGCCTCCGATGCACTGCTGGGAGATCTGGCAGATGTTGCCAGGGTTCACCTGGAAGAGGGATCTCAGTCGTGCACCTGATTCCGCTGAAGGTGAGGCCACAATCACATTGGCAGCGGGACGCGGACACTCCTCGACGTCAAGCTCACACTCACTTTGCATGAATGCTGTTCAGGTACCACCCAGGGGGTGAGGGCCGGACCTATGGTGCATTCAACTTATCAACACCTAACAATGAGGTCCCTAAAACCAACATATGAACCGGGCTGGACGCCTTTTTTCCCATTGTTAGCTGAGCTGATGAATCTGGTCGATCCTTATGCGAACGGTATCTTATCAGAGAGCGTTCGTCTATGGTAGGCGACCCCAGAGAAAGTCCACAGTCTGAGACATTCAAAACTTTTGATCGCCTTTATCTTGCGCAAAAATCAGAATTTTCTAGTGCTGAGGGTCGTAGTTGGGGAACTCGCGCGGGCGGAGGTACATCTCGGCCTGGAAAGGAAGTACGTAGAAGAGAGAATGGGATCGGGGTACCTTGTTGATCGGATTTCCGTTCCAGTGCAGGTACTGCTGCACCAGGTCGCCGGTCGGCTCATTTTCGCATGTGAAGCGAACGCCGTTCAAGTTGGCATAACCGCACCTAAATAATATGTTAAATTTGGTACTGAAAGAAGTATGCACTTGAAAAGAATGAATAAAAGAAATTATGGGGTGCATTTTAATCACTTGTGAGATGAGTAGTTATTTTGATTGTAGCCAACCTCGCCGTGGTGTCGAACCAGAAGCCGGTATTGCGGAAGGTCGACGAGCACTTGGCGTCGGAGTCATCGTTGTCGATGGCGACGAATTTGGGTCCCGCCTCCGACAGCTTCCATCTCGCCCATCCGTCGTATCGCTCATCTTCCGTTCCGTAGCATTCCTTAATGTAGACCGTGGATTGGATCTCGGAACACTCCTTATCACCCTCCACATTTTTAATTGCTGTAAAGTACAGAATATCAGTTTGTTCAGAATACGGAACCTGATCCTTCAGATCAGTTTACAACGTTCTATCATCTTTAGTGAGAGCCATACCAACCTCTGGGATGGTGACGCGATATCCCTCCTTAGGCCCATCGACTTCAAACTTGTCGTAGGTGCACTCGGTCCATTTGGCTTCGTGGTGCTTGCGTGCACAACGGAAGATGTTGAGGCGAAGGCTGTAACACTTGGTATAATAACTGTATACGTGGATTTAGATTGTAATGGCTTTCGATGGAACGCGTTTTTCGACCATGAGACTCGGAAATATAATGCTGAAATGTACGTCAAGGTAATGAAAGCCGCCAAAATATGGAGGGGCCGAGTTGTTTTCACTCAAGTTGTCAAGATGGTGGTTCTGGTCATTGCGGACACCCTATCTATGGTGCCAAGTGGTCATGAGAGATAAGGGCCGCACTGCAATTCCCCCGAACCTCGAGTTCTGGTAGTTGGTGTAGGCGTGGATGCGATCCAGACCAAGCCATGCGTCCTTATCCGCCGGATTTCCGAAGCCAGCGACGTATTCTGCCATCTTCTTGCCGGACATTTCGTCCTTTAAAGTTACCAACATATTTTCATTAGTGATTATATTTATTACCTTGAGCGAATTTCCCATGAGCATCCATCCGCCACCGTCACTGGTCATGTCGCAGTAGACCTCGATTTGAGCAGCATTGGGGATGGGAGGTTGGACCCTGGAACGGTGGGTTGGCGCCATGCCAAGATTTGAAAGTCGCACTTGTAGACGCCGTCCTTGTCTTTGCCATGGTATACGCGGAGGTCGGCACAGTGGCGGGCGGGCTTGTAATCGCCGCAGTTGCCGCCCTCCCAGAACTGGGCGCACTCGCAGTAATAGGAGCCTGCATCATCGGAGTTCCAAGTACGTCCAACAAGACTATGCCGGGAGATACTGTGTACGACGTTTTCACTACCGTGAACCCCTTCGAAGTCCTCAGAGCTAAATAATAAATGACGTTGACTCACCGATGGTGTTGACACAGGTGCCGTGTCCGGAGTTGGCTCCGCACATGTTGCCGTCTTCACATTCATCGATGTCTTCGCAGTTTGTTCCGTCGCCCTTGAAATGCGGTGATTATTAGATGTTAGTAGAGGCCTTCTTGTTGTGTTTGGATGTTGCTTTCTACCTGGAATCCGGTGTTGCATTCGCAATCGTAGACGCCGGCATCGAGGGCGCAGTGGCCGTGGGGAGAGCATTTCCACGGCTGCAGAGAACCCTTCCTCTTTCCCCTTTCTCCCATTCCCGCCGCCTTCCGTTCACCGTTGCCTCGTCGGACTCACCGTGTGGAGGTATGTTCCGTTGCTGCACACGTTGTCCTGTGTGCAGCTGTTCGTCATCCAGGGCTGATCGGCTACAAGGTTATCAACTCGTAGTATAAACAAATTCGCAGTCATGGTTCTCAAAATTGTGTGGGAAGCATCGTCGTTCAAAGTCATCATTGCTTACACTTATTTTCATTGCCTGACTTTCACAGCAATTTTAAGTCTATCTTTAAAATTCCCACGCGGATGGAAGTTGCCGAGGTCGTCGTTGCACCCGCACTCCTGGACGCGAATGCAGTGCACCTGCAAATACAAGGATGCTTAAATTTCGATTCTGGCAATCCATACATTCAGAGGCTCCGTCGTATCCAGCACGTATCCAGCGTCGCATGCGCACCCCTCGGTACAGCCTGGAACATTTTATTTACTTGGAATCGTCAAGTATTCACATCACGCGCGATCATACCAGGCAAGGCAAATCTGGAAAGGTGCTCACCGGAGTCGCAGTCTTCAGGGGCGTCGTGTTTGGCGCATGTGGCTGGGCAGGCGGAGGGACAGGTCGAATAGGACGAGTGGGGGGCGCACATGATGGGGCACCCGACGGCATCGCGCCATCCGGTGATGTCCACTTCTGCGAAGAGGAGATTGGGCTTATCAAAGAAGATCAGCGCTTACTCGGAAGCTGTGCCTGGCACGTGTGCACAAAGTCCACCATGGAGTCGCAGCGCTTCTGCAAGTAGTATTTTGTTGTATTTAAATATGCTAGAATCTAACGTCTTTGTTTCGGCAGACGTCGTAGAGGCAGTTGTCGTAGTAGCGCTGGATGGTGTCTGCTCCCATGGCGGAGCAACCGGCCAACGGGCCCTGAAGAACAGAGACTTCTGACGATTTCTTTCTCAAGTACGTCAGTTCCAAACCAGGTGAAAGACGGATTTAAAACACTTCCTTGTATTCATTTATGAACCAAGACTCCACCATTGGCAGTAACCAAATGATAGAACAAACCTTCCCAAGCTGCGCGTTGTAAATGTCCTGGCACTGGGCGACGGCGCTGTTCATGTCCTGAATTTAACATTCTTATAATGTAAAAGCTTAGGAAAAAGGCTTACGCAGTTCTTGCTGGTGTTGGTCATGATGTGTCCATCGGCGCAAGCATCAGTCGGTCCCCAGTTCGTGTACTGCGTCGTGCGCCACGTATCCGCGAAGTCGTCGACCTGCGCATTTTGTTTACAATTTTATGATATTTTCGGCGGTAAAGATCGTTTGGGGGGAATGCATTAACCATTCATTCTTCCGTTCGGCGTAATGCCATTCATCTACGACAGGTAGACAAAAGAATTCTCCGTACTTTCTACCGACTATAGAAAGAACCACATATTGGACGAGGTATAACTGATTGGAAAACAAGCATTAAATATGCGAGAACATTTTTGAGACTAATTGTAAGGCAAACCTGCGATTGCGTCGGGCGACATGAACCTCTGACGGTCGGCAGCGGGATGACGGTGCCATCACTGAAATTCCTTGCTAGTGTTCATTCGATCCGGAAAACTTACGCCTGGATGAAGTCGTCGTCGCATTTGCTATCGAGGTTACCGGCGAGGCCGCACAGCGTATTCTTCCCTTGGAGCGCGGCCACATCCGGAACGGTAAGGCAGAGCTGATTGGAGATAAGACATGTTTTATGAAAGGAGCCTACCCTGGACGGCGTGAAGGTCACCTCCACGAACTGGTCATTTTTGATGATGATTGAGTGTCCATTGAGCGAAATGGTGATGCGTGGAGCGGACGCCGAAGGGTAGTAGAAGGGGACGTGCACCTGCCAGAGACAAACAACTGTATTTTACCCTCTAAACATTGCGCAATTTGAGCTATACGATTGATACTACTCAAGAAAGGACAAAATTTCGGGAGTTTCTCTAAGAATAAGATATACATTTTTCTTCGAAGCTGGAGCCCAACATGTGGAAGTTAATCTCTGGATTGCACATTGTCAATACCTGCTCGTTGTTGATGAATACTTGCAGCATCCGATTGACGTAGATTTTCTGGTCGTGCATGACGACCTCGGCGGATTGCACGTCGGAGTACCTGGAAATGTGGCAATGCACCTTTGACAAGAGCAGACTCTGCATACTGGTCGCCAACTCTGAGAATCTCGTTCTTCGCCTTGACGCTGAAATAGTCATAGCCTCCAGACAAATTTCCGGTGCACGGCTCGGAGAAGATGTACGGACACGTCGCTGTAATGCTATATGGTTCCATTTGTCCCAAATGTCATACTGATCGCTAACGGTAAAGTTGAAGCTAACATTGGAAGTCGTATGAAGTGCCGTCGAAGGTGATGTAGTGCGGATCGCCGGTGACGCAGATCTTCTTGGAGCGGAATTGGCATCCAGTCAATGGGTTTCCTGCAGTCACCGACGGCAATCGAACAGCGGTCTTCATTTCCTAGCACTCGAGCCTACCCCCTGCCTTACCTGAGTATCCAAACTTGCAGGCGCAGTTGGCCTGGTGGTTGGCAACGAAGCAGTCTGTGTTGATACCGCATTTGCCATCACAAGTTACGGTCTGCAATATTGTCAGGTTTCCAGAAAGATTAAAGGAGCTAAAACCTTCTCGCAGTGGTCGCCGGCCTTGTCACCGGGGCAGCGGCAGGTGTAGCCGGTCTTGTCGACGGCGGAGGCCTCGCAGGTTCCTCCGTTCAGACACGGGCTCGAGTAGCATGCTGTACAGTTGGACTCGCTGAGCAGTGCAGACTTCAGGGAAACCTGCAGAGAAAGATTGAGAAACAGTATATTGTATTATACGGTAGGTCTTCTACTAATCTGAAGAAGGAAAAGGTCAAACAATTGAGGAACGGGAAAAAAACCTCCTTCTGCAGCTCCATCACCGATTCGAGCAGGCGTTCCTTCGATGCGCAGGTGAGGTCGCGACAGAAGCCACTGAAGATGAGTTTCACTACTTGAACACAGGTCAGCTCACTGTCCCTCGTAGTACGCCACCGCACTGGTCGCCAGAAAGAGCAGTAAACCAAGAGGTCGAGACGCCGAGAACACCATCGGTCTCTGCAACGTTGCCTTAGAAGAAAGCGACTGCTGACCACCGATTGTAACAAAAATGAAAAATCATCACAACAACCCTACCAAAGATTAATCATTCTGAGCTTACAAAGCCCAATCATTGCCCTAGGTCGCCATTCCCAAAACCTAATAACACAAGCGGTACTTCGACTACAGAGCCTGCACCGACAGCGTCATATTACCACAGCTCTGTAATACGTGGACTAAAGGGGGCGCGGCGGGGCTTTCTCTCTGGAGAACAATGGCTCTCTTATATTGCGAATCGGGTAGCTGATAACGAGATCCATCTCTTCAACCGAAGGCCGTTACTCCCACGCATCGCCCCACTACCGGGGTGGGTCCTCCCACTCAATAATACACCCTCTTTCCGATACCATCTACCGCCAGTACCAGGCGTCTTCATGATCTTGGCGACGACATCGGCTAGAGGCCGCCCCCAATGATATTTTTCTGTGCCGACGACGGAGCTAACGCTTCTCCGGGTGTCTGCGCCACGGACGCGTTGCTCATGACCCATATCTGAGGTTCGGATCGTATTTCTCTGCTCTATTCACTGCTTATACCCACACACTCTTCGAGAGCCAATCTTTCTTGAAGAAACCAGAAGATAAGCTCAGTTGTCGCTTTATTCGAGGTGTTTGAAAAAACGGAACCAGGGTAGAGGTCGCATTCCGGGAGCCTTGGAATCGTCACTTTCTGATATCTGGTACGTCGTGTGGGCGTTGATTTTCGTACGGCAGTAAACCTAGCAACCGTTATGCTTCGTTGACTCAATGACGTCGGGAAGTCTGTCAGACTGTGCGTGGAGTGCGCGGAGAGCGTTTATTGACCCGATAAGGGTGAGATAAACCGCCCTTGATCGTCGGTCGTTTCGTGATGCGATATTTATTAGACAGGTCATTGGAAACAAAGAAACAGAACACCAAAAGTTCACATCTTCTGGGGGTGCACAGAGTAAATATTTCTTGGGTGAAACGAAACAAAGTTCCGCAAATTTAATCCGCTCACAACCCGGGGGGTGGTCCCTTCACGAGCAAAACATTGGTAATATTTTCTTCAAAACGCGTCATTTTGCCACCCATTAACATTTTCACGGTTTCAAAGGACAAAGCGTCGTGCAAATAAATAGGCCCCAAGAGAAAACGCTTCAATTGAACCGCTCTTACATCTCTATACCTGAAATCGGGTATTCCAGACATTCTCTTCTGCGACTTACTGAGAGTGAGGGGGACCTCGTGGTGAAAAGTCGAAAACAAGCGATTGCAGGGGTTGCCCCACATTTTTATACAGCAAAATCGTTAACAAAAATCTTAGTGTTGTCTCTAAGATTACAAGGCAGAAAGGGTGTATATCAAACAGTTGCCACGAACGAAGCCCCGAGCATGGCGATCGTAGCAGTTAAAGTGAGCGATTTGTCAGCTCCTTTTGGTTTGCCGATGAGAACGGAGCCTTAGCGGTGGGAGGGCCAGGGGAGATCCTCATCGAAAACGCAAACGTCGACCATGTGTAGGTGCCCTGGAAAGTTAACGTTCCCCGTTGTTCAATCTGTTTCTTGCCGTCCATGTGATGTTAAGGTCCTTCCCAAAGTCGTAGTGAGCGATGGTGGGGCTTCCATACCGCGTGTCTCCGAAAATCCTAAAAAAGCACATTTCAGGGATGCTTAAAGAAGGAGTAGGAGCAAAATTCCGTATCCGTAACAATTGTGGAAAAAGTGTACTATTTTCCAGACACAAGCCAAAATGCATTTGCACTTTCGCCTGAGTCTGATCTGATTTCCATGGTGACCGTAATCAGAAATGTTGCTCCTACTCCTTGTTTAACAATTAGAAACGAACAGCTGGCTATTGCTCGAAGATAACATCTCGACGGTGTTGTCTCGGGACACGAGGAGGTTCGCGTGGATATAAGTACTCATAGAACTGTAAGTATTTTCTGTTTTTCCAACCAGGCGAACATAGTGGGAACACTTCGGCCCGTTTCATTCGACCTACTTCGTTCGTACTCAATGAAACAGTATTATCAAGGTCCACAAGATTGCGAAAAATTAGTTCCGCCTAATTTACTGCGGTTAGCGCTGGAACGCGCGTGGTGCGATTTTTGGGTCAACGGGTACTCTGACGGTGAAATGCAAACGCGCCGGGTTGGCAAGCGAGGGCGGGCCGCGCCCAACCCGGCGCTTTTTTATTGCACCGTTAGAGTAATCGTTGACCCAAAAATCGCACCTCGCGCTTTGTGACGCTAACCGCAGGGAATTAGGAGGAACGATTTTTTCGCAATCTTGTGGACTTTGATAATAACATTTTCTCAGTCCTAAGTAAAGAAGAAGGCATACGTGTCTGAAGTGAAGTGAACATCGACGGGCGGCTGCGGAATGTCGTATCGGAACAAGCCCGCCTTCCCGCATCCAATGTACCCAGGCGAAGCCACGATTGTTTCCATCTTTCCTCCCACGACGTCGAAACGATCCTCTGAAGAAAAAGTAAACGTTTTCACGTTATTCTCGCTCCCACACAAAGCGCCTGCCAAAAATCAGTTCGAATACAACGTGCATTTGTCTGCCATCATACCGATTCCCATTTTTGGGGAATCTTGAAGGGGCATATTTTAAATTTGCTCTTCTTCAAGGATATATTCTAGAATATTCGAAAAACATCAGAGTTGTATGTATGTACGTAGAGTTAGCAAATTCTTCCCGGAGAGCTGATGATTTTGAGTTGTTCCAATATCCCACACAAAACGGAAAGACCTAATTAAAATCGTTCCCATGACGTTCGTGGTGAATTTCCTCCGCTACAGGATTATATAATTCTTTATGAATATCTGATTGTGAGGTAATGGAGAAAATATGAGACTTTTGCAGCGTATTTCATTTTTGGCACGCGCGCGAGCACACCGAACGTTTGTATTCGCCATCTTACCGATTCCCATTTTAATGGAATATGTGAAGGATTGAGTGCTGAGTATCGTCACGAGCGGACTGCGGATGGTGAAGTGGACTCGATCCGACCTGAAAGACCGATATGATTCTTCATTTTTGATCAATATCCACTAGGAATACATTCATAAAGGAATATATTCATATATATTGCCGAATATGTTGAAGTCTCATAAGTGCATCTAAACAAAGGGTATATGGAAAAGAGTGGTAATATACCAGATCAGAAGAATTGGTTGTAAGAGAACAGGATCATCATAAAAAGTAGCGGCGGATGAGAAGTAAACTGACACGTTAATCTATAACAGAGGAATGATACACCAGGGATATCGTAACCAAGGAGCGAATGAATAAGGGAAGATGGATGGATAATTGTGCCGCACTACAGAACGTCTAATTTCACGCTCCGTCAGCGAAACTTCCACCTACCATATCATAGTCATTGGTTTGTGCATAGAAACTAGCAGGGTTCTCATAACGGATAGTTCAGAGGCAGTCAAGAATTGCTGATATCTCTTAAAAATGCGGATATTCGCAATTTTCACGAATATCTGCAATTCTAGACTGCCTCTGAACGATCCGTATGGAGAATCCCGGAAACAAACTTGGGTCCGATGTGTATCGGATGACAGTAGGAATGTCCGTTGGAAGTGATGGCGGCGTCGTATCCCGTGTGGTACAAGCTCAACACCGAGTCCTGCTGTATCAACGTCAATTATTGCCTTTTTAGTCCTCTCCAAAATGAAAACTATGATTGCCTCCTTGCATACATTTCGTTGTGTCACAATTGTTAAAAATAAGAATTGTTTGCAAAAATGGCCCTTCTTCTACAATCATTGTAGAGAACCCGAACATTCTGATTCCCACGCCCGGACAATACTAGTGACAGACTGCGCGCTCATTCGAATCCCACCATGCATAAAACGGCAATCAAAGGAGTAGACAAATGTACACAGTCAGTGATCGGTATTCTTATGAGAACACAAATACCTCGTGAATGTCGAGTTGATCAATGGTGTATGGATCGTAGCTGAAGAAGGTCACGGACGTCCTCTTCTCCCCGCGATCGTTCATCCTCGGGTCGAAGAGAGACGGTGCAGGCACCGCTGAAGCAAGGCATCATTGCTGTCCCAAAAAGGAGAATTGTATCGCCAACGAGAAACTTCATGAAACAATGGGTATGGATCGGTACCGATCGGTACGATGCAAAGGAATAAGGCGGATCGATTTTTTCGGCACTGTTTCGAAGCTGCATACAAAAGAGCACGAGCAGTCTTTCCTTCGCATCGTAAATCTGGACACAACTTACTGTTGTTTCCCATATGCATGGAGACTGCGAAGATGGCAATGGGACAGCTCTCCACGTTGGGGTTTTTGTTATAGATGTATTTCGACATTGAATAAACATTGAAATCTTCCTCAAAACATTAGCTTGTTTTGCTCATTGGAAATGGCATACGTTTACTTGAACGTATAACTTCTCTCCGGTCGATGGGTTGACACGGTCCGCGATTTGCGACAGAGACTCTGTGCCGACGAAGATGTTGTCCTCGCATCCCGAGCGTTCGACAGGCAGAGACGCGAACACGTAGCATCCACGGGCACAGACAGAAAGATAGAGCTGCAATTGTAACAGAGGTCCGGAAAAAGATATGGAACAGCCGGGATTCGAACCCGGGTTTACTTCCTCATGAGTCCATCGCTCTACCACTGAGCTACAGTCCCGCGAACACCACCAGCCTAACAGCTCGCAATGACTCTAGCATGCGCTCTCTCCGCACCTCGCGCTACAGGGTCCCATGCACACCTTCCGTCAGCACATTTTGAAATTCAACTTGCTCTGAAGTGCGCACACATTCATGATAGTACGCACTATTTCCTATAACAGTAACGAACAACCTTACCGATAAACAATTTTCCGATGGTATCGATTTTGGTTTGGGATCTTCACTCCCGGAACGGTGTCCCAAATGTGAACAACGAAACATACCGCTTCGACTCCCACGTCGAATTGATCGAGGAGTACCGAGTTCTTCCACGAGACTTTCGCAACGGCCATGGAAAAGGCCGCGCCCATCAGCAGGAAACGCATGAGTGTCGTCATCTCTCAGCGTCAACGATAGCATGGACCTTCTTATATATTGCTCTGATCACTACACAACGTGCACATCTCGATGATATCAGGGATTAGGGTCAATTTCACAAAGCCTTCAGTGTTAGGATCACTCCCGAAATCTTAAGAAAATCGACTTAAACGCCCACTAGTGAGCGTCAGACCAAGACGCGTCACTGAAGGGAATCCGTGCATTGTTCGCAGAAGGGCGCACTGCGATGATTTGGCATTCCCATTTCGTATGCAAATGCTCACAATATCACACAAATATGTATTTACCGATTATGTACCTTGAGTGACTCGTCTCGGTCTGATGCTCACTTGTAGACTTTCCTTCAAGATTTCCGGAGTAATCCTGGCACTGAAGGCTTAGTAAGAGTATGCCTTGTCATTGACATCACGGGTTCCATGTACCACTGACCTCTTGGGAGGATTGGCTTAGAACAGGTCCCCCAAAGGTAGCTTCGACATTTTAATTTTACAACCCCCTAGGGGGGGAAGAATTTAAAATATCATATATAGCATTAAAGCCCAAAGTGGTAGGTATCTGGGGTTACATTGGTCAAATGGCGGAAAACAACGCTTTTTTGTTCCTATTTTTAACATTTTCCATGACCGGTATAATTTTTCAGTTTTGTGAGATCTTGGGCCGTTTTTGCGGTCTTTCAGATATGTTTATTAGAGACCTCGTATCGCCTGTCAGATCGCCTGTGAGACAGACGGGAAAAGCATGGAGGAAAGCCTTTCACCAACAGGCGATACAAATTTTCATGAATTTGATTACATGCTTTAACTTCGACATAGACGAAATGACTCTTATACCGAAAGGCGATCCATTGGATCGTCAATCGTCTGTCTCGACTCTCGTCTTGCCCCTTTCTCCAATCGCCATTGTTTCAACTACGTTCTATGGGAGGGGAATGCGTTCTACGGAGGATTATGGTGTTCGATCCTCGAACTTGAAAACGCATTGAAAATGTGGGTGAAACAAAAAGAAAACCGGAATCGAAAAGCAAGATAATATTATGAGTACACAATTCTACAAATTAGCAATAAGCATGTAGTGAAATGGGGGCAGAGGGCCATGGGGGGATCAATGATCATTCGAGATGCGATATATTTTTCCGGGAGCCGTTGTTATCACCACTTTCTCATATCTGACTGGCTGTGTGGGCGTTGATTTTCGTACGGCAGTAATCCTGGCAAAAGTTATGCCTCTTTGACTTGATGACGTCAGGAAGTCTGTCAGACTGTGTATCGAGTGCGTTGATAGTGATTATCGAGCCGATAAGAGCGAGGTAAACCACGCGTGATCATCGGTCATTTCGTGATGCGATATTCAAGGCCACTGGAAACAAAGAAACACAACGCAACCAAACGTTCTAATCTTCTGGACTTCACTGATCGTGAGTAATACACAAATAATTGTGGGATTGGATGAAAAACGTTCTGCAAATGAACGCGTCGCGTCAACGCCCCTGAAATAAATCGCCCAGGCTCATAGCACTCGTCAACACTACGCAGTTATATCAACAACGCACCTCCTGAAATCGTCGCCGTTTTTTCACAAGTTGTGGAAAGGTATATCACTTGGAAAGTGCTGGGACGGCCATTCTTCTCTTTGCGCGCTTTTGCATCGTTCACTACGTATTTCAAGAGAAGGAATTCGACTCCAGTGATTTTCTGCACTTCATAAATTTCCTTATCGCAGGTGCCACGGTAAATTCCAACGCTGTTCCGATCTCACAATATCCAGGCGCAAACTTTTGTTGCTCACAAAACCTTCTCACTCAAAATCGCGAACAATGATGGATCGAAAAATTTGTTTGCCAAGGTCTACAATCTTGTCAAATTCAAAATAGTTAGCTTTCTTGGTTTGCCAAAGGGACGTTATCGGATCGCGGAAAAAGCCGAAAATTAACTTCACCGGGTTTTCAAATGAAACTGTTATCTCCTTTTCGTAGATCTCATTTTATGCTTTCTGCAGGCCCTGTTCCTGGCCTTCCTGGCTGTGTTACCCTGTTCGCTCTCCGACTTTTTCTGCTCTCTCGAAGAGGCTCCACTGTATCGGCCCGCGCCATCGTCAATGCCATCCACCACCAGACCGCTGTCCTCTTCACTCTCCTTTTCCTAAACATCATTACCGTCTGCGTCATCCAAGACACACCCATTAGGGTTCGTTTGGACAGATGTTATATTCTGAGATTTTGATATTGTAGCTCATCCACAGCGTGTGGTGTGCGGGTCTCATCGGCTACATCGTTGTTGCTGAACTTGTCTTTGAGCACCGCGATACTATTGTCTCGTCCCGTGAACAAACGTTCCGGTTCTTATAATTGCGAATGTTTTGCCGGCGTCATTGAAGACGCGTTTATTGCAACCAGCGAGCAAAAGGGGGCCCCCCGGACAAGGCACATTCAAGAGACTGGGGAGCCGGGGTTTTTGTGTGTTGGTGTGTCCCGCGGCCCCAACCACCAACATATACTTGGTTTGTTGAACAGTTGATTCTAGACCTTTCTAGAACCAAAAATGTGAATAAAATTCGGTATTCCATATTATTTGACTCCTTGACATCCGGAAAGATTTTAAAATTTTTACAAGTTTTCGTCCTCGGGGGCATCGTATTTTCATTTTTGTTCCAAGAAAAATCGGTTATGGGGTCTAATTACGGCGGTTTAAAAAAAATTGAAGATATCATTTTTTTGCAAAATGCATCGGAGTGTTCAAAAACCTCGATTTTTTCGTGAAATTGATATCATTCACCTCTTTGTAGCTTTATATCACAGGGGAATCAAATATTCTGAATATATGAAAGCTTCCTGTATTGAACCCACCTATCACTTCCACACATACCATGTTCGGGGATTTGCCAAAATTGACTGCCGATTTGAGAGGTAAGGGGGGACCTCATCAATTTTTTTCAATCCATGATACGGGTATCATGGTCAAAAAACGCGTCTGAAGCTATTTATTTTTATTTCGTCGATTAAGACCTGTTTACAAATTCGCAATCGACCACGTTAACGGCATCCCGCCCAAGACCACACTGTGGTGGGTAGAGACGCACACTCATACAGATAGATGGTATCAGAGGCAGCAGAAGCAATTACGCAACATTGCACCGGAGGGGAGGGTACTCGGAAGATGCGAGAGAGAATGCACCCGGTGCCACGATGAATCAGGGCGACACGAGATGCATTGCGAAGCAACTCTCTCCATCTCTATTCGCACCCCTCTCTATTACGTTCTCATTATCTCTAGTACACATTACACAATCCATTGTACCACTTCGTTCCTCCTGCTCTCTAGTACCCTTCCTCCCTATAAATATCAGGGAGGTACCGCTATCGGGGTCGGGTCTCGGAAAGAGCTCTCTCTTGTACCCTTGAGTTGTATTCTATTAGTCGTCCGATAAACATCTAGTGATTACTACATCGTCTGCCTTACTACATCAGAGGGATCGTCCAAGTGCCGAACTACACAACCTATCACTACACCTTCCACCACTGCATCAAATCCCCCTATCAAGCAGCTGTCAAAGAATGAACCACGTGAACACAAGAAATTCATACCATAAGTCCATGATTAAAGGGTCCCTGCCACGAAGACTGCTTTGAAAATATCGTTTGAATTTTGCCCGATTCCTGAATTTCAGGGAAATCACACAATTGTGTACTCGTTCGCATGCAACCGTAACACAAAAGTGTACGACTATTTGAATGAGGACACAACTGTGTACCGATTTGTTCCTGGGAAACACAATTGTGTCGTTTCCCTGAAATTCAGGGGTTCAAATTCCCGATTTTCGAGTTCGATTTAAAGCTTCAGAAATTGTTTTCTGAACTTTTCGCTATGTTTTGCGTCCTCAATCGGTCCGAACCCATTCTCATACTCAGAATGGTCACTCCAGACCATCGTGGCAAGGTCTATATTCCACTGATCTATTGTCCGGTATTATAGTGATGCGGAGGCGACGCGCGAACTACCTTCGCCGTAAGCAGCGTAATGATCTATCTTCTGCGGCAGAAGATAGATCATTACGCTGCTTACACGAAAGTAGTTCGCGCGTCGCCTCCGCATCAGTATAATACCGGACAATATTAATGCTTCACTACTCTGGTTATTTAAGCCTTCGCTGTCGCCAAGGAGCAGCACAAGCGGGGCTGCTTCGAGAGCCCTTATACAAGCGGAGTTGGTCATGCACTTTTTCAAGAGCTACTGTGTTTTGAAGGGGTTCGATGCGTTCATGACGCTCGCCTTCGACCGCGTGTTTGGGTTCCTCCATAACGCCTCGTCGAACGGCACAATTCCTACCGTTCCCGGTAATTAAAGAAAATCCGATTATTGTGGTGATGCACGAGCTGTTCCTTATGCGTACCGTTTGCATCTGCTCTCAATCCACTGTTCTCTCGTTTCTCTAACCTGCTTGGCGGTTAGAGAAACGTGAGAACAATGAAGAGAGAACGCGTGCAAACCGAACGCAAAAGGAACATCATGTGCACCACCACAATATCGCAACGGGATTGTTTCATCCAAATAAAAGTCATTGAAATATTTCAGCGTTGTTGAAGGATACAGGCCTCTGCCCAGCAGTCTGTGGCTTCGTCCTCGAGGCCTGCAGCACTGTCAGGTCAGATCTGATGTTTTGGTAGGGCGATTTATTGAGAAATCCGTTGAGTGATGTTCGGATAAATATGAGATGTTCAACAAAAATAGCTGCATCTCATGAATTTAAGCACGCACGACTTCCTCCATTGGAGATTAATTCTGGTTTATTTCAGCAAGGACGGGAAGATCACCATGACAGAGGAAGTGCGCTCAAACATTGGGGGATATTTGGCGACGCGAAAGCCCATCGACGAGAGCCGCGTCGTGGTGAGAACATTTCTATACGTTATCAATGCTATTTTCTGCATTGAATGTTGAATTTGTGATTCGCATTTATATTGGAACATCGCTGCATCATCAGCATCTCATATGGGAACTCATTTTACTTAGTCCGACCAATCCGTGCGAGACACATAACATTCGAAAGAGCGTGAAAAACTATACAAGAGGGTGTGTTTCATTTTAGCTGAACGGTTTTTTTGTGCGAGAAAAAATGAAAAATATCGGAATTTCAAGGCGTGTCTGGGGCGCGCCCCAGAAATAGACATTTCGTGATTTTTTCCAAGTCATGGGAACTCGTTCAGCTAAAATGAAACACACAGTCTTGTACAGTTTTTCAAGCTCTTTCGAATGGTACATATGTGTCTCGCTCGTATTGGCCGGACTAAGTAAAATGAGTTCCCCTGTTAGTTGTATTTTTTCTATGAGTACGCCCCAATGATATCTATTCTTAGCCGAAGTTTCCTTTCCAGTTGAACTTGACGAGAGCGGCGATGGCGAAGAGGAAAGAGGTCGATGACGCGCCGAGCACACTTTCGTGCGCCTTCCACCAACGACCGAAGAGGCATTAGAGACCGACTATTGCCCAATTATTTTGCAGTTCTTAAATTTTTTTAAAAATTATTTTTTACATTGCCAAGTTCTCTTAATAGTCTAGTACTCTTAATCCGCGTTAAGGGTCACCATACCCTTTCGTAATGTCATTGTCTTGTATCTACAGTGATAAAGATCTATCTACATCATTGTCAGTTGTATTTTTTCTGTGAGAACGCCCCCAATGATATCCATTCTTAGCCAAAACGCTCGTCGAGATGAAGAGGACTCCCTATGTGATAATGATGAGGACTATGATTCATTCGACTGCAACAGGGTCAAAGATCTAAAGGAATAGATACCGAAGTGCACACTGAAGAACAAGTTCGAGGGAGAACCTGTGAGGTTTGAACTCGACATCGGATCGGACACTCATCGGGTCGGAAAACCGACACTGCGAGTTCCTGATATGAAAGCCACGGCATACAGCGGTAGAACCCTGGCCCTGAAGGGCATGTGGTTGGCCAAGGTGAAACAGAACGGACAAACAAAGTCTCATAAAGTGATGGTCATGAGCAGGACCCCTATATGGAAGGAATGCCATCGATGCATTCCAGATGATCCTCGGACCCATCTATGAGCAGGGAATCCGCAACAACGTGGCACCACGGACCTGATATGAAATGGCCAACAAGGTGTCCGAAGGGATAATGCGGAGCTCCACGAGAGCGGACTGGAGCGGGAAACGGAAATTGCCACCCCCTGTCCTCCCGAGCACGGCCGATGCACGAAGCACGGTTACCGAAAGTGGATGAGGAACACGAGAAGAAGTTCGTATAGGTAGGGGCCGCAAGCTCCGTCCACTCTGGGGGGGACATGAAATGGCCGAAAAACGGTCCGATCGAAGTGGCAGCTCGAATACTGCACCAAATGAGTCGATCAAAGGCTCATTTTTGGAGCTTATTCAATTCTACATCGAATAGAAACTGGGCACATTCGAACAGAGCACATTGTATCAGCTCAAAATTGATCAGAAAGAACGTATCTTTCTCGAACTCCTCCAGTTTTCGAGGTGGGGCTAATTCAACGAGCTTCGGAGCATACTCGCCCAGTTTGCTCGTTGTAGAGAATTCAAAGAGCTTCAAAATGAGCACTTGATCGACAAATTTGATGCAGTCCACGAGGTGCCATTTTCAATCGCGTGAAACGTACTCATTTCCGCCTGCGACGCTTCCAATTGGTCGCGTTGCGGCTGGGTTGCGGCCTGCCTTTTGACCCCTCTCCCAACAATCGATGCGCGCTAGTTTTCGAGGCATATCTCGTCAATGCAATGAGATATCGAGAAACGGTAAAAAGTATGATCATTGTCGAGCCCATGGCTAAACGATGAGCCTTATTTCGAGCATTTGGGAGACATTTTGTGAATCACGTTGCGGTCCCTACGTATAGGGCATGCTCAAGCCCATCGACCATACGAAGTGGACAAAACCACTCGTGACAGTGCTGAAGAGCACGAAAGGCAGGATTCGATTCAACGGAGACGTCAAGGGAAAACCTTATGAGATGTCACACCATAAGAGTGGACAGAAATTCCTCAAAATCGATCTGATAAAAAACTTCCACCCAAACAGAGGTGAACGATTGCTCCAAGAAGTTCCTCGATGACGGAAAAATAATTCCGATTTCCTCGTCTCAGGCGACCTCACAACATAAGCGGAAGAAAAGAACAAGAATGAGGGAGAAAAAGAGCAACGCACCCGAGCGAATCAAGAGCCCAATGACAGGACTCGAATTTATGGCTCGTTACGCATCGGAGTACGGTAATGATGCCGTGATATACCAGAAATAAACCGAAAAAAACGGTAATGGTAATCGCAAAAGCATGAGCCCTAGGGAACAGCAGAAGAGGTTGCCCAAGAGCGAGACGCTAAAGAAGATACCCAAGAGGTTCAAGCCCAAAAGAAGCAAGGCTCTTGCCAAGAAGAGGAACGACCAGCAAAAAAGTCCGGCGTCCTCGAAATCTATCAAGGAGGGAGGTTCCAAGAAGGAAACCATCCGGGAAGAGGACCAATCTGACCTCGATGTCTTAGAAGACGTTGACAACGTATCATACTCCAGTCCTGGAAAACAATAGCCTGAGGGAGGTGCAAAGTCCATGTTCAACGTTGCTCACAATTCCAGACTACCTCCTTCTTGAGAGAGAGATCCGGGTCGAGCTCAATGATTTCTGGACCAACTCCGGCTTAAGCTACGTGACCTCCGCTTATGTAGTCTTTCAACACCTCAGGTCTGTGACCACCTCCGGGACGAGCCCAGTGAGCTCTGGGGCCACCACCGCGACGGGCTCCGAGTTCTTCTCCTAGTCTGTCACCTCCGTGACGAGCTAGCTATGATTGCTTCCGCAGAAGCCGGTGGCGGCGGGTTGGCAAATGCGAGCGCTGCAGCCACTACTGATGACACTCCTGAAGGCATACTAGAGAGTATAATGCCTTTGAGCTAAAATAGGAGGAGCGATAAACATGTTAGAGTCCGGAGCGACGCTGGAAGCGTCGTAGACATGTTGGGCCAATTTGGGGCTTATACAAATTCAGGGTTTTTGGGGCTTATACAAATTTTTTGGGGCTTATACAAACTATTTGGGGCTTATACAAATTCAGGGGCTCTGGTTTACTTTTAGTAAAATCAATGCAATAGGTAATATAAAAGCAACCTTCAAACCGTTGCGGGTGTTCTTGTTGTTGGTGGCGCGGTGGCGGAGGTGGCGCAGCTGAAATTGAGTATGAATCATAGCAATCATGTGGCTCGTGATAAATTTGACACGCTCGTGATAATTTGGGTCGCTTGTGATAAATTTGTATTGGTACGATTGGAGCGATATTGAAACATTCTAATCTGGAAAGTGGCCTTGAATGGAATTTGAGGATTACGGTAACAGTTGGAAAACAGTTGGAATCGATTATGTGATGTAGACTTAGTGTTGGGTAATCCAAGATCCAATCAAATTGAATAAGTCACCAACCAGCACTTGGAGCGGGGCAGTCCAGGACGGCAATCGAGCAACTTCCGAGCTGAAAATAGCAGAAAATCATGAATTATAACAGTAAAATATGACAAAGATGGAATAGAATACCTTCCTGTGCTGGCTCCATTGAGGGGGAGACGGCGGTGCAGCGGCGCAGCGGGGACCCTGGAATATTTGCATTGGCAATAACAGAAGCATTACAATAAAAATAATAATATTTACAACAAAAATTTAGTTTACAACAATAAGATAAACGAACGCAACAACAATTTTAGAACCAGGCGATCGAAAAATGAATTTCCGACTACGCACGCTTTGAACAACGGACGTTTTAAGATACGTCGTCCAGAATACGCACACCACACGCACCACGTACACCAAAATTCGATTTTGAAGTTATTTTCTCTAGTTTAGTTGTTAGTATTGTTTTGCGGTTTTTCTTTATTAAAAAACAGTCGTAGCTATTTAAAGGACCTCGGCTGCTTCGCTTCACCGCGCCACCGCATCGCAAGCTGCGCCGCTTCTCTTTTCTTTCAAAACATGGTAAGCCACCGCATTAGATTTTCCCGCATTTCTTGTAATTATTATTGTTGTTGGTTGTTTAATGTTGCATTTACGTCAAGGAATAATGAAAATAGTGTTTTAAGGCCCCACCATCTCTCAGCGTGACGCTAGGCGCTGCTCCGCTTCTCCCGTCTTCTGCTGCATCAAATGTAAGTGATATTTTATTGTTTTTTCTGTTGCCGTCTGTTGGGGATTTTCCACTTGGAAGGTCACGGACACGTTTTTGATCGATCCAATTTTATCACGAGCGAGTCAAAGTTATCACGAGCCACATGATTGCAATGATTCGTACTCAATTTCAGCAGCGCCACCTCCGCGACCGCGCCACCAACAACAACACCTGCAACGGTTTGAAGGTTGTTTTTGTATTACCTGTTGCATTGATTTTATTAAAAGTAAACCAGAGCCCCTGAATTTGTATAAGACAAAAATTGTTTCCATAGCCCCAAAAAAATTTGTATAAGCCCCAACAAAACCCCTGAGTTTGTATAAGCTCCAAATTGTTTGTATAAGCTCCAAAAAATTTGTATAAGCCCTAAAAACCCCGGAATTTGTATAAGCCCCAAATTCCCCAATATGTCGACGACGCTTCCAGCGTCGCTCCGGACTCCAACATGTTCATCGCTCCTCGCTCTCGTGAGTATTTTAGCTCAAAGGCATTGCACACTGTAGAATGCCTTCAGGAGTGTTATCAGTAGTGGCTGCAGCGCTCGCATTTGCCACCCTGCGACTGTTTCCGTCGCCACCGGCTTCTGCAGAAGCAATCATAGCTCGCGATTGCTGCGCCGATCGTTGTACTACATTCCTTTCCAAGTGAGTCGTGGTTTGAATATAACTAATAATATAAGTCGTGATGTGACATCTTACTACCGCTAGGACACACATGGTATTAACCGTGATTATCAGTTAGACTTTACATCTCGTCGGCTCGTATGCATGTCTACATTCCCAGACACTATAAGTAGCCGACTTCTCATTGATAAATCACTTCGACTGCCTGTCTTCATCTCCTCTCCTCACACTTCACAACTGGCGATCAGCGAGTCGATTTCGCGGACGACTACAACTACGAGGTCGCCTCTGGTGGGAGCCGTCTCCGAAGCAAGCTACCGTACCATTCGGTGTTAATCCCCTAACGAGCTTCGGTGTTAACGCTTTAATCCAGTGGTCGGTGAAGGCAGCAAACCTGACAAGGGAACCGTCACAACCTAGGTTGGCTTTATGGGCTCAAGTATGGGGCGCGGCACTACTCCAACCCTCAAACCACCAATTCAGTTTTCATCTCTCCCGAAGCGGTCACTGTGGTGGATCGACTATGGATCGAAGAAATTTGACCCATGATGAATTAACATCAATCCATTATACCCATCATGGGTTCAAATTTCTGCGCTCTACCATAGTGACCGTTTCGGGGGAGATAAAAACTGAATTGGTGGTTTGAGAGTTGGGGTAGTGCAGGGGCGCGCCCCAGACACGCCTTGAAATTCCGATATTTTTCATTTTTTCTCGCACAAGAAAAACCGTTCAGCTAAAATGAAACACGTATAGTTTTTCACGCTCTTTCAAATGTTATGTGTCTCGCACGGATTGGTTGGACTAAGTAAAATGAGTTCCCATATGAGATGCTGATGATGCAGCGCTGTTCCAATATAAATGCGAATCACAAATTCAACATTCAATGCAGAAAATAGCATTGATAACGTATAGAAATGTTCTCACCACGACGCGGCTCTCGTCGATGGGCTTTCGCGTCGCCAAATATCCCCCAATGTTTGAGCGCACTTCCTCTGTCACGGTGATCTTCCCGTCCTTGCTGAAATAAACCAGAATTAATCTCCAATGGAGGAAGTCGTGCGTGCTTAAATTCATGAGATGCAGCTATTTTTGTTGAACATCTCATATTTATCCGAACATCACTCAACGGATTTCTCAATATATCGCCCTTCCAAAACATCAGATCTGACCTGACAGTGCTGCAGGCCTCGAGGACGAAGCCACAGACTGCTGGGCAGAGGCCTGTATCCTTCAACAACGCTGAAATATTTCAATGACTTTTATTTGGATGAAACAATCCCGTTGCGATATTGTGGTGGTGCACATGATGTTCCTTTTGCGTTCGGTTTGCACCTGTTCTCTCTTCACTGTTCTCACGTTTCTCTAACCGCCAGACAGGTTAGAGAAACGAGAGAACAGTGGATAGCGAGCAGATGCAAACGGTACGCATAAAGAACAGCTCGTGCATCACCACAATAATCGGATTTTCTTTAATTACCGGGAACGGTTGGAATTCTGCCGTTCGATGAGGCGTTATGGAGGAACCCAAACACGCGGTCGAAGGCGAGCGTTATGAACGCGTCGAACCCCTTCAAAACACAGTAGCTCTGGAAAAAGTGCATGACCAACTCCGCTTGTATAAGGGCTCTCGAAGCAGCCCCGTTTGTGCTGCTGCTTGGCCACGGCGTACGCTTAAATTACCAGAGTATTGAAGCACAAGATATCCTGCTTAAAAAAAGAACTGGGAAGAACTTTTTTGGCATTGCCATACTTAATGGAGTGCATTCGTCTAGATGTCGACGTCTGGGAATTGCTATATTTCCATTCGTCGACATCTAGACGAATGCACTCGGTTAGGTGTGGCAATTTGCCAAAAAAACGTTCTTCCCAGCCCTTTTTAAATACATGCGTATGCCCTTTTGAATCATCCTTACCGACGTTCCCGAGTGCGGAGGCCACCCCCTTCTTCCTGTGGTCCTTCTCCGTTACTAAAACGCCGACCGGATATCTGCAGGTTCCTCCATAAACGGCAGCCTGAATCGATGGTGAATTTTCGCCGGACGAAGAGCTTTCAGTACGAACCGATTAGAGGCCAGTGAATATAAACTCCAACTTACAGTGCTTGTCATCCCCGTGATTCTGGGGAGCTCCTTCTCCTTCGTCTCCACAGAGACTATGAAGTCAAAATACTTCAGGTCCTCCTAGAATTTTAAGCTTTTTTTAGTAATTTAAAGTCTGGCAGAACTTTGGATGAAATGCAATCTATTCGGAATTGCTGTGATACTGTGTAATGATCGAGAAGTTCTTCACGAGATATTCTTTGTGAGATTGAAATTATATGCTCGCTTACAGGCTCCTTGCAGGTCACATAGGCTTTCATCCTCACGGCTATTTTTTGAATAGCCTCCTTCTCGTCGTCCGTTCCACTTCTCATCACTTCATCTGCGAGTATCTACAAAGGGAGTATATTCATAGTTTTTCGTGTGAATTGTCAATCGTCACATTTATCAGCACGAAACTAACCAAATAGTAGCTGGCGGTCCATCCGTCGCTCGTCGGGTGGTGGTGGATTTTCCGCGCCACATCGAACAGAGCATTGGAAGGGCACTTAACGATGTTCATTTCTTTTCAGCGACGTTTACACTACACTTTCGGATAGTTCGACGACTGAGTGAACCCCTAAACTCAAACTATGCGCACACGCAATATGTCCCACCAAACTACCAAATAATAAGTCTCTTGTATTAGCAAATGAAATTACCTGGTGAGTCGTCTTCTTGTTGAGAAGATCAAAGCAAGTCTCGCAGTAGGTTTTCCCCAGCTCAGTCTTCGGCTCGTCGATCGCCTTAGATGTGTTCGCTGAAAAAAAGAAAAAAATTCACTGAAATCATAATATTAGACAGCAACAAATAAATATACTTACAAACGCTGGCGGAATTTTTCCCGGTGTGATTCACCAGCATTTCCACGACCTTTTTCCCGGCCGATTTCTTGTATTCCTTCAACCATTCGAAGACGGGAAGGTTAGCTGCTCTGACTCTTCGGGTGGATACCCTCTTCGCAGGCTGGCACTCAGCCGTCGGCTGACTGATTCTTCCTCGTTTCTTCCTCTCCGCGCTCGACTTCTCCTGAAACAGCGGACTAGCTGGTTGATAAATACTAACAAGGAATTAGGTAGGTATAACTAGCGTAAAGTATGGGTCGCGCGTTGCATCGCCGTTGATAGACATTTTTAATCTTAATATACAAGAAGTACCGTTTTCTCCATGTTCACTTCTCGAGTCAGCACCAGCATCTGTGGCGGCTTTGGGGCTTCCCCATCGCTTTCTTCCCTTCGTTGGTCTGAATAATGCCCCGTTATCGTATCCCTCAGTCCAGATGTACAGCTCTAGATCAGTGCGGTCTGAAGCAATCATTACCTTGTTGGGATTACTGGGCGGGTTCTTCGATCTCCCCTTCACCATTTGGGCTCTCGGACGTGGATGGAGCCAAGCCTGTAATGCGATGTCAGAACAAAAATAAGGGATCAACTATTCGGGAAGTGTAAGATAGGGTAAATCAATTTCTCAAAATTCTAAAATTGATTCCAAGCAATCATCTTGAATTTCAGCGATCTGGTAAAATCAGTCTGTTAAATTCGAGGAATGAATTGTATCGGAGCTCTTTTGACCGAAAAAGTTGACTAGCTTCAGCATTTCTGTTTGGCGATTAGAAACGGTTAGGTGGAGTTTTGGACACCCTTCTCAACGTAAGGAATGCAAAAGCACTGACCGTACGGCTGTCCGCCATTTACGATCGAAGGCCAAGGGACCATGCTCGCACTCGTGCCCGACCGGTCTGAAAGGAAAGGAGGTAGATGGGGAAAGGGATGAGGCAAAGGGAGGGGTGATAATCTCGGCTATGCTTTCCAAGAACCCTCTATGTGCCAATACCGAGAGTAACAAGTGCTTAATTTTTTCAGGAGATTGTTTGTTGTTGTGCCAAAAAGACCGCTCTCGAAACCCTAAGTTCACACCGATAAGAATATCAATGTTTGCTAACCGTTCTCTTCTTCATCCTTCTCCTTATCCTCTTCACCGGCCTTTTCCTGCGGAAGGGTTCGGGAGGCCGAAAGTTGGATGGAATGGAAAGGCCCAAGTCGAGAGAGAGGGCAGGGTGGTCCTTGATTATCCTCTTCCTCGTGGCCAAGCGGCCTGGCTTCGTAGTAGGGATGCGGCGATATGGGAGCACCCTCATCCTCTGCTTCCTTCGGGATGTCCTTGTAAGGGTAGCCGTCGTAGATCTCGTCGGAGGGAGGGAGGAGTGCTGATGAAAAGTGGATTCATCAATCGGGCACCCAAATTCAGCCCCTTTAGAGAGATTGGAGAAGCTGAAATCATTGTAAAGGATGTACTAAAGAAAATAGATCAAAGTAGAGAAGTGCTACCGTCGAAAAGCAAGTGCAATAGCATTCTATCTGCTGAAAAGTGGGTGAATTTACGTCGACAAACAAATGGGACCATTGCGGTGAATACCATCTCTGGCTTGGAAAATGCATTGAATTCCGAAAAAAACCTCGACCACCAAAGGTCGCCCCTCACCCCCTGGGGGTATCAGTATAGCATTCATTCAAAGTGAAGGTGGTTATGAGCTACCATGAAGTGAGAGATCGACATTTTTGCCTGTAACTCAGCAACCCTTTGTCCAAATTGGGAAATTAAAAAAAGTTCAGCTTCTCCAATATCTCTTCTGCGGCAGAAGATAGATCACTACGCTGCTTACCACGAAGGTAGTTCGCACGTCGCCTCCGCGTCACTATATTACCGGGCAATAGATTTATTGTGTTTACATTTTCAGGTAGCCTTCTACCGTAGGCTAGAAAAAAATCCGCAACGCATACATTTTCTGCAAGTATAAAACTTCGATGATTAGTTTAACCGACACTGAATGACTTTTCGCCAATTTTAATAGTGCATTGATCAAATTCATTGCAGACCTAGAGAAATCCCGCAATATTGGTTATTTTAATTGCTCACGCATACGAAAATACCAACCATTTTCGAATTACACAGTAATCAATTGCTTCGAGAAACAGCCTCACCCTTGTTTTCACGGGCTATCAGCGACAATTTGAGCCAATCATGCGTTCGAGCTGCAAAAATGCGTTTTAGCAGGTTGTCAGATGTCTTCCAATTATTTATTTGCACCCTTGACTCAACCACCCACCTGTTTTGCCCTCCCGCTCCCTCTTAGTCGCCGGCGATGGAGACATCTTCTTCTTCTTCCTCTCGGCTGCGGGCGCCCTCACTTCCTCCCGTTTCACTGCAAAGCCCTTATGGCATTGTCGGCGAAATGAACGTTCCGGACAACGCCCTACGATGGCTCTCCACTAGGGTTGACGGATCGGATTGTTCAGGCCAGTCCAGAGTTGCGGATATCCGAAATCACGACTGTCTGGATGTCCGAGGATATCCTGACAGTCGTGGTTTTAAAAATATCCTCCAAAAGGTGGGCCATTTTATCTGCATGCTTATCAGCGTCAAGAGATCGAAGGCAGTCTTACCCTGTGATTGGCACACCTTCATCTAAGCTTTTGTTTCTTTCCTCAGCGTTTCATGACTAACCGTTCCACGGTTCAGTATTAGAGGTGACTTCCTCTTGGGAGGAAGCCGCAGAAGGCCCTTCTTCGTCCACGTCCCCGGCCTCCGAGCATGCATTCCCGGTACTGGTTCCCGGAGTCTTCTTCAACAGCTCCTTAGTCCTCGACGCCCTTGCCTCTTTCCTGCTCAACGATATTACGACAACAATGGTGGAATGTCTCTAACAACATTTTACTGAATACGAGGATATCGGAATATCTATTGTGCCGCATCTCGAAACTTCTAAAATACATGTGCCCGTTAGCAGACAGTTCTGTTTGTATGTTTGAAGAGGAAGGTAATCCGAGGCTGAACTTTTGCATGCCACCATTCATTACAAACGAGGAATGAATAATAAAAAAATCGTGGACAGATTTCTTGTCGGTGCTGAGGGGGAGGCGGAATTTTCGGCCGCGGAACGGAAAATTAGAAGTTCTTTGGTGCGTGACAATAACTATTATACCGTTTTCTCCCGTTAGAAGGACAGATAGATAGTTTTACCCCATCTGCCTCGATATGCCAAGGGAAAATTACAATGACCAGTTTCTTTTGCCAGAGGACATGCCGCAAATCTGGGTGGGAGAAGGGAGGCCTATCGGGTTTCCCGCTGGCTATGTCGTTGACCCCTTCGCTGTAGAACATGGGAACGAGGGCCAAATGATTCCGGAGTTTTTGCATTCATACTAGCTCGTCTAGAGAAATCGAATGAGCAGTGGATTAACCAATTTTGACCATGTTCAAGGGAAGTTACGAAGTTTCGCGTGACCACGACCTTCAAGGTGTGATGAGCCGGGATCTTGAACTTTTGGCGAGCTGAAGTTATTATAGCTAGATATAACAGAGAAGATTAAGAAAGCACTACATTTATCGCGGAATCGGGGAGGAATGTGCTGTCGGCCCACTCCATTTCATCCCGAATACAACAGCCAATGTTGCAAGCACATCACGGCTGTTTTCTATTGAAATCTTCCTGGCGAAATTTACGTAGTGGCGTGCCGTAATAGTGCATTAGACTCTCTTCTACGCAGCATCAGACAATATCAAACCGCTCGTTTTCTCCTGTGTGTCCGATTCCCTGCCCCACTCGGATCTCAGCTGTTTGGTGAGGGATTGGGGTTGAAGAGCCGTAAGCTGCCAGCGGGTACCTCTGACCTTTGCCCGCTCTCTCGTCTCGCGCGGCATATGTAGAGAGTGCGTTTGGTCCCGCCACGAAGTCCCTCCATTCTTTGCACACATACGAGTAAGAAGGAAGCGGAATTTTTGAAATCTTTCCATTTGTTGTCGCTTTCGCATTGTTATATTTTAGTTTTAATAAATGACTTTTTCTTTAACAGACTACGCAGTCATTATTTTAGCGCTCCGGCACTTTGGCTGGCAATGAAACAGTGCGGGGGCTGTGGTGTCAGTAGAAAGATAGTTACGGAGAATACGCAAATTACCCTACAAATGTAGCACTGCCCCTTTTCGCCCTTTTGCGGGCGAACGGGCAGCGTTTCTACCAGAAATCAGCGTATTTTGCCCGAAGGCAACAAGCGAAGCCTTCGAAACCATTTTGCGCAAACAATATTGTCCTGAACGTCGGGCATTCATTAGCGCCATTGTGCCCCATTTGATTTAAAACCCTTCATAGTGTCTTTCACACCTTTTTTGCACGATCCTTGGCAGGTGCAGGGGTAAACATCTTTTCAGGCTCCCATTCAACTTGTTCACTCCTCGCTGCCCCATCCAGACAGCGAGAGAGCACGCTTCCAAAGTAGGTTGCGAGGACGCTCCAGAATACTTTTAGGGCGCGCGGGCACAAGCCGTTCAAAATCATAGCGATAGGAAGGGGGGAAAATGCATACGACTTTGTCTCATTGAGAGTAGTCGTCACTCTATCATTAGAAGTTCGGAATAAGAAAGGAGAGAAGAGGACAGATCGTGCGAATGCGATCCTGGGGGCCGCATGGAGAGGGAGAAAGACAGAGAGGAATGGCATTCGTGGTGTTTATAATCGCAGTTGTGCTCTGTAATCAGCAAGCTGCAGCCTCATTTCGAGTGCCGACTAATAGATTCCCAATGGCTCGATAGTTAGAGACGGGGATAAGACCCCATCGAACAGTACCCACAAGATTGTGAAAATACGAGCCCTTCTGTATCAGCGGTTACCGTCACCTCGCCTACAGTGCACGAACAAATGGTCCTCCCGAAAACAGATTTGCCTCGAAAATTCCACACGAGAAACTGATTGAGATCAGACTATTTGCATCGAAGCGATCATAAAGTATGTGAACGACTTACATTCGTGCAGGGTAAGAAGAGGAAGGCGATGAGGAGTTCGGAAGCATGAGAGGTTGCAAACGCTTCAGTAATCGTATCTAAAAAATCGATCTGATGAATTCTTCCATCCAAAAATATGTGAACGATTGCTCCAAGAAGTTCCTCGATGACGGAAAAATTAGGCGGAGGAAAAAGAAGAAGATGATAACGAGGGAGAAACAGAAAAGAGCAACGCACCCGAGCGAATCAAGGGCAAAAAAGGGGAGTTCATGACGCATAACCACTAGACCACATGGGAGGACGAGAAGAGTGTTTCCTCTGGCGCACTTTATTTGAAAAACGAGCTTTATTTCTTGGATTGGTGAGACTATTGAAATAATGGCATTATATCATAAATTGACAGATGTTTGAAAAATCGCCGTATTTACGAACAAATGAGATTGAGGACCGGATATGTGTTCGAGATTCATCCGCTCTTGGCCTTGCCGACCTGAATGAATTAATTATTTTCAACCAAATCGGGAGTCTCGACCTTGACATCGAAGTACTTGTAGTGGTACTGGCCGTCCGTGTCCAGGTAGTACGTGTAGTAGGAGCCGGAGTCAGCGGCGGTCACCTGAATAAATTTATTTACAGCTTTAATTCTCCGTGTTAGCATAAAGTGTACTTTCCGTAGATAGCATCATTAGAAAATTAAATGTATTTTCGAATATCCGCTAGCGTTGACCTCTAGAAATGAAAAAAAAACTTACCTTGGGCATAGTGAGCGTCTTTCCGTCCTTGCTGAGCGTCACCTTGATGGGGCTGACGTTTTTGCCCTGGTGTTCAAGATCTTTTAGAGTGTGGAAGGGACTCTCACGAGGAATCCACTCCTCCATTTCTCGCAGACGTCCAGGTACTTGTTGCACGTCTCGATGTACTGCTCGCCCGAAGACAGCTTCCTGTGAGGAAATTCACAATCAGTTCCGAACGCGTCTACTTCGGGCCCGACTGTACTGTACTGTGGAGAACCCGAGGCATTCTAAGTCCCACAATAGCGTGGGAAGATGCAGCTATTGATCTACCGTCGTTTTATGACCAATCTTGACAATGTGCAATCGAAACGGAATATTTTTGTTGCTTTTCTTGATAGCTAACGTATATGTATTAACTTTTAGCTGGGATGAGTCAGTTTTTGAAATGCCCTCATGAACCCTTCAAAGCCGTAATTGTGGTGGTGTCAACGTTGTTCCTCTTGCGTTCCGTTTGCATCAGCTCTCTCTCTCCACTGTTCTCTCGTTTCTCTAACCTAGCTTTGGATCACACCAATATCGGTACCTGTGCCAGATAGTGGTCGATGACTTGACCGTAAGCTTGAGCTGACCTCCCTCCTAAACCTGCGGTCGAGGAGAAACTGATGTGTCTTACCGCAACAGCGACGGGCACGGGCTTCTCGTGGACGGCAGCAATATCGGCCAAGGCCACAGCGACGAGCGCGAGGAGGATGCAGAGAGAGCGCATATTGACACGATGAGACACTGAACGAACCACCCCAGTTTTATAGTGACCACTGCTAGCTCTGCTTTCTTAACAAATATCTTTTTATCTATGGAGTTCTCTGCAAACTGGGTTCGGGGGAGGAGGAAGCTCGGCGAACTTCACCGTGACCGGTGGCGGTAAATTAGAGTGTGACCGGCCGGCCGCGATCTTATCGTTCGGAATTTAAGGTGGAACCGAAAGGGCGCAGAAGGAAGAGAGAAGTGGAGCATTCAAGCAAAAACGTTATCCGTCGCCGATGAGATGCTATGTCTGACGGAATCTATGAGAGGTCCGGATCGATCAACGTTGATCGCTGTCTTACTGCGGCCAGAAGAATGGCATGCTCTTCATAGTGCCCGACAAATCATAATTAAACGGCGCGGAAAAACTGTATGCGTGCAATCAATTTCACTTTCTACGGGATGATTCAGCGAAGGTTCATTCACTTTTGGACTTTTCGCCGTTGTTAATATCACTGAATAGGTACACAAAAGCAACCTTGACGTTGAAGTACTTGAAGTGGTAGGCGCCGTCTTCCGTGACGGCCTTCGAGTAGGACCCGGAATCCTCAGCTGTCATCGGCAATACCTGAGGGATGAATGTACGATGAATGATAGCTGAAGTATTCGGGTTCAGCTTTCTCGACGTACTTATGTATTGGAATATTCCCGGTAAAGATTGCTACGTTGCATCGTCTGATCACATGTATTCTGTATTGGCTACGATGTAAAGGAAATGCTCCCGCGCTCCCTTTTCGAAGCCACGCTGTTACGCGTCTTCTCCGCAGTTATCACGCAATTCCCGCAATCAAAAGACTGATCAAGCAAGTTTATCAATACATATTGGATAATAGCAGACGTTGCGACATGATTGTTCTCTCGTTTATGCGCTCTTCGATTTCTCTCCGACGACCTGCAAAGATTGATGAATTCATTGTCCGTGCATTGAAGGTACCTTGACGTCGAAGTACTTGTAGTGGTAGGCGCCGTCGTTCTGGAGGATGTAGGTGTAATAGGAGCCGGAGTCAGCCGCAGTCATCTAACACGGGTTCTCCGAGAAAATCGAGCAACTAGAGAGGGCTCTGGCCAACCTTAAAAAAGTCATGCCCCCAGGACCAGTGGTATATTTTTTTAACATGGTTGGGTCAAGAAAAAATTTTTGAGCTATTCAGCCGGAAGGTACCTGCCCACGTTGAGTAGTCGCACTGATTTTCGTGATTTCGTCA
>JACMIG010000390.1:12238-31041 GCA_014805385.1 Levipalatum texanum
GTTTTTTTAATGGTCTAGTAAATGTCGCTATCGGTGGCCCTTTTTTTGTAAATAACCGGTTTTGCCGTTACCCCTTTTCCACCTTTTGCCCGGCTTTGTTCGGCCCTTCTTCCCCCCCCCCCCCTCTCATTACTCCTCCAACACCATGCACGTATCCTCACATTTGTTTCATAATAACAGCAGCTACCTATCACCACTCATTCCCCATGGAAAGTTTGCCACGTTTTCATAATTCCCTTTTCACCTCGGTTCCCGTTGACGATGACCGGATCCTGTTGAGAAGCTTTCATACCTCGTTTACAACTTTAACATGTCCACCACCATTGCAATGGCCGCTTTTACAAAGCTTTATTTTGTTTTGTTTCCATGAGTGAATTCATCATCACCACCTCCCCCATTCCTACGTTGTTCTTCCCCACCTTCCACGGTACTCCCCCCACATTCACATTCAGTTGCGTTCAGGCAATAAAGAAGATTGCCCTTCATGTATCGAGTGCAGTGGTGTTCGCTTAGAGGGTTGCCAGCCGAGAACGGTATCTGTTGGAGTCGGTTTGGGTGTGCCGTCCGGTTGAGGTATCGCCGTTATTACAAGCACATTCTACAGGCAGTGAAGGCGAGCGAATGATGGGAGGAGCGCCGATGTCGGCTCTCGAGGTGAAGGTGGGCTGTGAGGAGCGATTTGATTGCTTCTGGAAGGCATTCCTTCCGGAGCATTCCGTGGCCTGCACGAAAGGTAAGCCAGATTTTTTTGAAATAATATACATTCTAGTTTGTTGTTAATTTTCCGCTGGAAATTAGCTGTATTTCGAGTTGATTGTATTATCTCTGTCTACATTGTAGAGCGGACGTTTCTGATAAAATCGATGCTTCAACCCTTCTTGTTGTCGTTCCACTCGCATTGGTCTGCTCGACCATCCGATATTGCATGCATTCGAGCAATTTCCCATGTAGCGACAAATCACGCCCTCGCCAATAAGCCTTGGGAGCTGCGTGGAAAGGGAGGACGATCGTGTAAAGGAGGCGAAATGGAGGAGGAGGAATACCCGCAGCGTGCTCAATCGATTGCGTCAAATTTTGCCAGCAAACGTTTAGCAATCAGTTTACGTAAGCGCTTTGCGGAATGACTGGACTAACTGCTTTGAATCAAAGCTGCTGCTGCCAAGGTTCACAATCTAGACCTCCCTTGCTCTTGTCCAGCTCGTCATTCCGCTGCGAAGAAATGCGGGAGCTCATGACGCACATCGTAGAGAGGATCCAGAATAACGGAGGATAAAATTGGGCTCACTAGAAAAATGGGGAACATGCCCTTTGTGCTCGGGCTCTTGCCCAATTTTCAGTATCGCGTCTCGACTATACGATTTCAGACGCGCTCATCCCTCCTCCCCCTCCTTGCGTTCCGATGCGCCATGAGCGGATTTATTTCCTTTTATCCATCGTAGTGTGCATTACCGGCGCACTTTATCGCGCTGAATATAGTTCTGCAAAAAATAGGAGAAAGTAATTTCCAATTATATTTTTACAGGCGAACGCGGTAGACGCCGCCGCGCCGTCTCATCAACGGGCCGCGATGGCTCGCCAAAAGAAGAGCAACAACAAGGTCGGTTTTGAAGAAGAAGTCCTCTCGCGAAATAATTGCTTCTCGACGAAGAAGATTTGATTCGATAACACTAATATTTTATTTTCAGGCCGCCAAGCTGGCCGCATCCCGTGGCAAAGTAAGTTTACCTCCTTTGGAACTTTTGCGTGTTTTCTGACAAAATGGACATGTCGTGATTGATCGTCGAGCACGGCACCACGAGAAAAAGGGCAGCGTCATTCACCTCTGCATACAATTTCATGATTCGTCTCTCAGGTGCCCGCCATTCCTCCGATCTTCCGGATGATGGGAAATGCGATGGGAGAGCAGGCGAGACTGCCCATGGCGGTTCGTGCGTCTCCACAGAATCAGGTACTTGTTACTACGCTTACTATAATAGTACGACATTAATTTATTAGCAAATTAATGTATTCTCTGCAGCTTCCCGATGCAGCGGAAATGTCCTCCTCAACTGAAGGCAATAATCAGGTTTGAAAATACTTTTTGGATGGCGGTGTAAATATGCTGTTCAAGGAGCAAGTGTGCACCTGCGACAAGGGCCATCATCACGACGAAGAGCTCGACGATGAAGAAGACTACGAGGAGGGAGAAGAGGAAGCTGAGGATGAAGAGGAAAGGGACGAAGATGAGGAAGAGGATGAAGAGCTGGAAGATGAGGAGGAAGACTACCCGGAGTATGTTACTCTGAGAGAAGAGGTAGGAGCTAAACATGAATATTCTAATTACCATTTAATATCGATCAGGAAATAGTTTAATTTCTTGAAATTTATTCTATTTTAAGAGGGCTGGCACGCCACATCCTCATGCCTCTTCCCACGAAGAGCCGCCCCCGCAGACACCTCCTCGCCCCGTTGCCAAGGTATCATACATAGGAGATGGAGGGACGCATCGGATGCGCGTCAGCCGAATTCAAAGCGCGTTTCGTTCCCTACTTTGGCCTCGTCGTTTAGGCAAAGTACCGCACGACGACTGCACGCCCCACGTCGCTGCCGCCCCCGAAGACGCCCCCGTGCACTCCGCCCGACACTCCGGATGTGGGAATAGATTTTTTGATTTGTTGTTTATTATTTATGTTAGTCGAAAATACTATTATTATTATTATTATCAGAAAAAATGCAATTAAGTGTTACAAATATAATTACAGACGGAGGACGGCGAAGAGGTACTAGAGCTGAAGATGGATCCCCTCGTCCGCGATGCATACCTGAAGGCGGGAATTCTCCAGCATTTTGAGGGACTCCCCGAAGGACTCAACGAAATGGCCTCCAAAATTGCGGTATGTAATTATTATTTGAATAAGTACTGTTTGTAAAATTATAATTATACCCAAAACATTATGTCATGCATTATTGCAGAGTATGAAACCATCCGAGCTACTGGATTGCCTGCAAACCCTGAAGCCGGTTGAGTACGACAGACTGCTCGAAAAGTTTGCTAATGCCCAGAAGCAGAAGAAAGAGGAAATGCCCGAATGCGGTCGACTGGTATTGATAGAATTCAATCTATTTGGCACCGTGCCGATTCTTTCTTCATTACTTTTTACAGGTTTTTACGCATACACACGAGGTGCGCGATCCCAAGGAACTGGCCAAGATGCAACGGATGATGGATCAGCACAAGCGACTCTGTCAGTCGACAAATTCAATGTTATTTTCGGTGAAATGGAGGCAGTGAAAACTCAGCCCAATTCACACCTTTTCTTACAGCTGGTCACATGCATTTTTACCCTCAAAAAAGACTATTAGTTCTAATAATCTTTTCTTTTTTTTCCTTGAATCATTTCATCATCCAATACATTGTTTCAGTGAAGCAGAATGATGCGCTGCGAGCCGAGCTGGAAGCTACACAGGCCGAAGTTGCACGGGAGCGACTCGCTGCGGAAATGAGGAAGAAGAGCGCCCAAGTGGGGAAAAAGGCGGAAGATTCTCGGAAGGGAAAGGTATGTGGCACCTTCGGTGCCCGCCTGATTCCCGTAGCATTTATATATTCTGTAGTCAACTATAATCGTTAATTCATCAAAACGCTAAAAATGTATTTGTGAAACAATTTTGTGCAGCTCTCACTGACGAATGGTTATAAGTTTCACGCGTGTTGTTTTTCGCTTTACAACCAATTCCGATCGTTCCAGATTCGCTCCATTCCGACATCGAATTTGAAGCCCGGGAGCAGCAGCGAATTCGATAAGAAGATGGCCGATTTCGCTGACAGGTTATTTGATCGCCTTTCTTACTTTCTTCATATCATTTTCATTCATTTTGATTATTATTTTTCGGTGTTATGTTTTATTTGACCGCTTTACCTCGCCGTTTTCAGAGCATCAAAAGCAGTGATGAGCGAGGGAATGGCAGGAGCCGTGGGCGGAACTGCCGTGTCGGGACAGGTGAGACATTTATATGTATATTTTTTCGAATAAAACATTTTTCGCACAATAATAACGAGAGGAATCCATGACTCGTATGTTATTCTCCTTTACTGTCATCCTGTTTCACGTAGCAAAGCAGACACAAAAGTCAAACGTGTCGTCGCGCTAATTATGCTGGCATCATATTTCCGAAATGTGAGCTGAAAAGAAGTTTGGGCAAGTCTTCGTTGGCGTGCGTTTTCGATTTACGACATTCTCCTAATTCAATGAGTTCTCCTGAAGTCGAAGTTCCTTTCTTACTATTTGCATTTTTTCCCGATAGAAACTGAAATTAATTTCAGAAGCCGATCAATCCGTGGGCTTCAATAGACGGCGACCTTTCCGAAGGGAGCGGCCTAACCGATGCAGAGGTTATTTTTTCTGCTTTTCTTGATTTATCGATCTGTTGGGCCGAATTTTTGTAAGAATTTAACATCCTTCTATTGCAGTGTAGCGCCTTCATAGCGCGCCTTCGGGAATCGCGAGCCAGTGGGGTGAGTAAAGAACGTTGAAGAGGTTTCTAGATGCCTGAAATGTACTTTCGTAGCAATAGGATTTTTTGTAGGTTCCGATAACTCCTGACGGGCGAGCGCTGCCGGGAGAAGTGAAGGTTTGTTTCCGGCAATTCTGGAGATCAGGGGGTACATGTATAATGTTTTGCATCTGACAAAAACGACCTGAAACGATTGCCCTTTGCAAACGATGGGACAACGGCTGTTGATCTCCATGCGCTTTGTTGCAGACATGGTTTGAGGAATAACAGACTTCTCCGGATTCAGGATATCCCACAAATATCGCCTGACATTTAGTTTTGAGATGCCTAGCAACGATGGCTACCATACGTATTCCCAGCCAGAGAAAGAGTGATGTGTCTAATGTGTCAGCGAGAGCTTTGAGCCGAGACTGCTCTCTAGCATTTTCCACTAGTCTGCCGTTCCGACGTCTAATGGGCATGACCATCTCATCACTCGTCTCTAATTCGTCGCATTGCGAGTGCATGAGGAGGAATTTAGATAATTTTGTTGTCGAATTGATATTGGGGAAGAAATCTGGATAACCGTTGGTTGGCTTTTTTTTGGATTTTTTTTGAATTAATATACAAAGTTGGTTCTGCAAAATATAACGACCTAACGTCACAGGCTCTCGTTGACCTCGTGCGACAGAATCCCGAGCGCCACGATACGTTGCTGCGCGACCTCCAACGACTACATCATCAACCTCCAGCAAATGTGAAAACAACACAATTATAACAAATAACAATCATACAGCCCTCCGTCCACCCAATGTGGTTACCGACGCCCGAGCAGATGACATCTACAGCTAAATCGACTAAGCGCGCGGCGGAAGCGGCGCCGCCTACTCTTGCGACGATTACTAAAGAAGGAGTATGCTCAATTTTTTGAATCATGCCAACCACTAGTAGTGCATTTGTCCATACGTCCAAGGATTGAAATGCAGCATTTAAATGCCTAGACGTATGGGCAAATGCACTAGCACTGGCTACAAAGTTGCTCCCACTCCTTTGTTAAGAATAATTGGCCACGAAAACCCATGATCGAGAACGGTTGTTTATCTCCGTTTGCGGAGTGGAACTATTCCGTGTTATCGTGTTTGGAAGCTCGGAAAGTGATACTATCGACCTGATGGACTCGTCGATATAATTCCAGAGGGCAGAACTGAAGAAGAACGCGCACGCTATAATGGTTTCCTACTTGGAGCATCCGAATGGTGAGGCTATCTCCCTGTAGAGTACTACAAGTTCATGGCATAGATGCTGCCCGCGCAGCCGCACTCTGCCAATTACCCCTGTCTACACTGGATGACATTGATTCGGACGAGGAGGAGGCCCTCATGCAGGTGCTCCTTGACCGCATGAAACAAAGTGCCGCCAACGGTCAATCGGAGGTTAGTGGGGGGATCAATAACAACGATTCGATAATGGCAATAAATTTGATTAATATACGATTAGGTCCCGGAAGCGTATCCTGGGATGCTTGTGATGCCGGAGCCGCCACCGGGATGGACGCCCTCTTCTCCGACGTTTCCCGATATCCCAGGATTCCCGTTTGACCCGGCAAAGGTGGGTGTGGAATAGCCACCCTTCAACGTATGCACTCATTGACCGTGCATGCTTACTTGTGGTGGTAGCACTCACAATCAAGATTTAACGGCAATCCTCGGATACGGAGACGAAACAGCGTTTACGAGTGCGTAAACCTCGACGACCTGGTTTTGCTCTTTCGCCGTGATGCCTGGTGACAACGGGATGGAGGGCAAGCCATGAGGAGACGAATCCTTTTTGCGATTAGCCGCCCAGACATTCGGGCGCTCGAGAAGCGTAACGAGTCGGAAAGAGTGATGGGGAATGGTGGGGTAGAGATGTGCCCTTTCCTATCCTTCCTAGTGAGACTACCAAATTCACGCGGACACGGAATAAGAGGAATAACAACAGGCACGAAGAAGTATTTTTTTCCCCTGCAAGTGTATCCGTCGCATGTGAAATGTTGCACCACATCGCTCTAGAACGAACGAAACGAAATGACATCAATGAACTAACTTGAACAATCAACTCCGGAAAAGAAAGAAGAGTGTATTCATGTTTTCTGGAGGAATTTCTACTATCGTTATTGATAAATATTTACAGATGGATCCAACCGCCTACGCGTATTTGGACGAGCTCATTAAACGAAATCCAGCACTGTACTCGATGCAGGTAAGATAATGTTTCAATCTTTCTTTCTGAACATAAAATATCGCTCAGTAAACTGGCTATTCCGAAAAGATCCAACCAACTAATTAGCCTTCCGAAAATTAAAATTGTTTTAGCCGCCACGACCAACAGCAGTGCCTCAGTATCCCAGCGGGCAAGTACCGTACCATCAATGGGTGAGTTATTAGTTATATTTGTATTTTTGTTCAAAATAAATTACAACATAAATGCAGGCGTACCCGGGATACGCGCAGATGCCACCGCCGCATCCGATGTCTTATGCACCGCCCACACCGCAACAACAGGCAATGGGCTACGGATACCCCTATGGATACTACGCCGTACAGGTACTCTTTTCTCTTATTGTTAGCAAAAGTTACTTTTCCAAAATAAACTCTTACCAACTGGGAAAAATCGATTTCGTTGGGCACTTTGTTTTCGACATTCTGCATGATTTATATCAGATATATGTATTTCTTTGCAGAGCCCCGCCTGGCACTACGTCAACGGCAATCTGGTGCTCGGCGTGCCGAACTACCCCACCGTCAGGCACGTGCCGGTGAGTTGATCATTGAGGATAAAATACGATAGAAATCATGGCGGCTTTGTCTAGTTTTGACTGGTAAAATGTTCCAACAATGAAAAAAACATATTTATATTCAAGCCGTATACTTTGGTCACTACCGTTTCTGCAGATATTCGAGTCGGTGGTAACGGATGTACCCGATACCATTGCATCGGGCAATATTCCACTCGATCCTGTGACGGGCCTTCCGAAGGGTGCCAAGGTCGTCACATCAATCAAGGGAACCATGGCGGTACGTTTTTATTATTATCGTTCGAAATATTTTTGGTCTGTTCGAACTATCGATTTTATTTCGAGAATTTCGTTTTCGTGATTTGCCTAAAATGAGGAATGCAGATTCCTGTCACCGGATACCCATCGAATGACTTCAACGACGACATTGAACGACCTTTACCCATGGAAATGGTGAGTAGACGATTAGCGGATACAAATGTTATGGTAGGGGAAGACTAGGGATACTATAGATTAATATTGACCACAGTGATATCCTCTTTACAGTGGTGCTCACAAATTTATTTTTTTTTTGTAGGACGCATACAATGCGCGGATGGAGCGGGCGATGCGCACTATAACCGCTAACCGCGAAGCTGCTATGGGCGTTGTAAGTTTTGTTGCTCATATGATAGAGTAAATGCAGTAGTACTGGGGCGCAATTCGGCACTACTACGTTTATTTCACACGGGAAAAGCATCGATTATAGCCGTTAATTTCAGTTCAAGTCGCATTCGCAATCTGCGCCCACCACACCGACACCGTCCTCGGAAGCCTCGTGTAAAGTCCAGAGCACTGAGCCACTGACGACGAACGAGATGGTCCGTGTGAAGAATTGCTTTCATTTTCGAAATCCTTTTTTGAATTTAATAAACGTGAAAAAATGACTTCTTAAGATTGAGCGGATATTCGGGACACAGGCAGCGACGGCCACTTCTCAACAGCAACGCACGGCAGTAACGATACCACCACTGAAAGAAGGTTATTTATATTTTAACCCTTATTTTCACCGATACGAAGTAAACATCAGTCTAAATATTTTACTTCAGGAGAGGTGCATGCACCGCATTTCGGGGGCACGGTAACTGGCGATGGGATCTACAATCCGATGTGTAATCATGTAAGGAATGACTGACGAATATCGATTTGTCGATTTTCCCTTCAGGTATACGATGGCACGGGCGTGTGCGTGCACTGTCACCGCGTCATTATTTTCGACCCCTTTCCGACGGATACGAGTTTAGGTGAGGAGAAACAGTTAATATCTTTGAATTCTGACAATGAGAGTAAAGAAGCATATCTATGTATGCTTACTAGGGCTGGCTTGATGGAACAGTCTAGTTTTTTCGTTTTCTGCACTCCAAAGGCTGTAACTCATCTCAGAATAGTCCGTTTCCCATTATCTCAAAAAGGTCTTGTAACTGAAACATTCTGCTACCAACCTGCCAAAATTCACTTCTATTGAATCATTCAGTAGCGAGCTACAGCGCTTTCCGCTAATGGAACGACTTATCCTCTCTTCTAAAGGAACAAATCGCGTTCCATTAGAAAGAAATCGGTGTAGCGCGCAACTGAGTGATTCGATACAAGTGAAATTTGGCAGGTTCGTAGCAGAATGTTTCAGCTACAAGACCATTTTGGGATAATGAAAAACGGATTGTCCTGAGCCGAGTTACAGCCCTTTGGAGTGCAGACAAAACCAAAACTAGACTTCCATTAAGCCATCCCTAATGCTTACTCTACCCTTTCCAGGCATCAGACCGCCGCCGATGTCAGCGACTGGAGTGTATATTGGGCAGACGCAAGGTTACGGTATGTTTTTATCATTAATTTTCCCCCGTTGCATTGATCAAACTAAAAAAAGTGATTTTCATTTGATTATTTTTTAACTGAAAACTTCACACATATGCGAACAGATTTTTTAGTTGAAAGAATGGAACAAATTTCCCGGATGAATACAAGTGAATAATATGTGTTTCTTCCGGAGATTTTAGTGTCATTATTCATTACAGCCTTTCTCATGGACAATCCGGGCGTGCCCGCTCCGGAATCCGTGCTGAAGGATCCCGTCGAGTTGCAGAAATATCAGCAAATATACAACAAAACTATTGAAAAGGTGTGCATTACATCGTCGTGTTGTAAATGTGGTGGCGTAGTGAATGTCATCGTGTAGTAAACGTCGTCGTATTGTATTTATGGAATATCTCCTTGCAGCAATGTTGCCTAAAATATATTTTATTTATTGAAATTTGCAGATCGTCCCTCCTGGACATCAATCGATGATGTACGATTCGAATTTGATGCCCGAGCAACTCGGCCACTTCGTTGCTTCCACCGGTGGTGTCCTGAGCGAGCCCTTTGATCCCGCGACGCTGCCACCGTTCCTGAGGGTGAATCGATTTATTGATAACTTGTTAATATCGACTTTTTCGAAATTTATTTATTGACAGGGTGGCCAGCAGCCGACGGAGATGGATGCGAACTGTCGCTACTTCTACTCGACTGCCGCTGCGCACGGAAACCTGCCGCCACCCGAGGGTGGCACAATGGCGGGCGCCTATGCTGGCCTTTCTGGACTTCCACCAAGCATGACGAAAAGTACGCGTGATATTAACCATCTCATCTCGGCGCGCAGTTTACGCAATTATAACCAGTTTTTTTACCTTTAAAAACAATTTTGTGATGCTGCTCGGTTCTTATCATCTTTTGAATCACGGATGTGCCGTTTTCACCATTTTTGAATTCCTGCCTTTCCAGTAACGAGCGTACGACGAGCGCCATCGTATGTGAGGCAGGACATCCGTGCCTTCCCTCGCATGATCACGCCGACGCCTGGACATGTCAAGATGGTGAGGAGGGGGAAAGGGAGGCCGAAGGGGGTGGAGGAGAGGGAGAGGGAAACGGGAGTGAGTGGGAATACGGAGAAGAGGAGGGAGAGAAGAGAGGGCAACACATTTTAACTTTACTCTCCTTGCAGTTGATCGGGAAGTTGGATATTCCGGACGCGGAGTCGAGCACGAGCTACGGACAGGATCCTCTCAATTATGAAAAGTTTGTTTTCGATCGATATTTCATCCCAAGTATCCTTGTCTATCCGATCAATAATTATCCGACCATTCAGGGGCACCGTCCTGGGAACGGGTTCGTATTCTGCCGTCTACCCTGGAAGTGTCGACAAAACCAAGGCCGCCAACAAGGCTGATGTCGAGGAGAGGACTGTGGCCATAAAGGTGAAATTATAAATAATTAATATTTAAAATAAATTAAAATCATGCAGATCGTCAGCATGACCGACTTCGCCAAGTACAAGGACTTGAAGATGTTGCTGGATAACGAGGTTCTTTTTTTAAAAATTAATTTGCAGTCTTATTTGTTGTAGAAGCACGCCCTTCACATGTGCCGAAATCACCCGGCCGTCGTTCAGATTGAAGGATTCGTGGAAAGGTTTTCATTTTTCCGCATTATTTTCTCCGTCATTTTCGGCAATTCGATTATTTGAACAGATTATGAATGGCTATTCCCAGTTCCAGCCACGGAGAGGCGTATCTCATCTTCGAACGAATGGCATGCGACCTTACAACCTACGTCTTTGAACACGTGCGGTATATTTAAAGATGGTTATTATTAACCTTGATTACTTTCTAAAATGATCATTTTATAAAAAATAATATTATAGATGCCCATGTTTGACGAGGCGGATGGAACGCGTCGAAAAGTAGGGGAAATTGTTGATCTGATCGTGAATGCTTGTTAGCCTCTGGTCACCGTGAATATCGATCGGTGTCTAATGTTGTTGGGTGGCTTTGGTTTGCAACACTTTTCCCATTATCGTCGGTCTACTACCCGGGGCAGACGCTGCTGCCTTTCCCTTGCGCAGTCTGCATGATGGGTGTTTTCGTTATTTAGGTTGATATTATTGACCCCTACTTACAATTTTCCCTCCGCCCAAGCTGAGCTGCGACGTGTTGTGGTGGTTCAGAGAGAGAGTTCCGGAAAAGATTTATCGATCTGATACTCTGCACCACCACAATAGTCCTCTCCTCGAACTTATGATTGGCAGTGCTTTTCCGTCGCTACAGTACCCTACATTGAAGGGTCTTCGTTTCAGGAGCGCCGCATGCTGACGGAGCCGACGACGAAGTTGATATCGAAGCAGGTCCTCTCTGCCCTCCACTATCTTCATCCGAAGGGGATCGTTCACGGGGATATTCGGGTGAGATTTTTCTAATAATATATAGTTTTTATTCCAATTGTTTTCAGTATTTTAGGTTGTTAAATATTGTTTCAAATTAATAATTTCAGCCTCCCAATGTGCTCGTCGGCGAGCGCTCGTGTGACTACCCGCAAGTGAAGCTGTGCGATTTCGGACACGTCCGACTAAGGAATGGGAAGCAGTGGAGCTTTAAAGGTGCTGGGAGGAAAGAAAGCTATTACGAGTTCGGTATCCATCTTTATCGAACGACCGGACACATTGCAAATATCGACTTCAAAGCATCAATCACAGGAAATTGCAGAAAAAGTAACAAAACAAACAACAATCAACTTGATACGGGTGATACTATTTCGCATTTGTAAGGGATTTGTAAGGGAATAATCTAGGAAATATTCTTATTTTTTTCGTTTTAGGAACAATTAGTGCTGGATTAGGTGCGGCTCAACATTAGGACTCAAGACCATTTGGGAGGCGCGACAATAATTCAAACTCCACTGGGCCAAAGTGTGCTGCTCTCGTAAGGGGGCTCTTCGACATGGAAGTATCTGAGCTCGATCTCGGCGAGCGTCTTGGATAGTGCCTTGCTAAACGATGCCACGGCAGCAGTCTTGTCTATGTTCTGTGCGAATCTGCAATAATGCACGGTTTAAGTGACAGTAATCGGGTAGCTGCGAATCATAAGTCTGATATCGGTGGGGGGGGGGGGGGGGGGGGGGGGGGGGGGGGGGGGGGGGGGGGGGGGGGGGGTGGGGGTGGGGGGGGGGGGGGGGGGGGGGGGGGGGGGGGCGTTGGATAACCTATCCACCGCACAGCGTTTTCTTTTGTTCGTGTGCATGATCCCTAAAAAGACGGTGTATTTTCCCCTAATCCGGGCCGCCCCCAAATAAACCTATCATTCTGGGCCCCCCCCCCCCCCCCCTTCCATAGAGGCATTTCCAAGAATGTGTGTATAGTTCGAAAAAAATAGTTTCGGCACGATATTTCTGGTGAAAAATGTGCGCCATGTAAAAATCCTACCGAGAGACAGCAGGTCCTTCGTCCTTGAGCTTCGGCAGAGAGGGAAGGCCCGGAGGTGCGGTCTTGGTGGTAGGGGACTCGTTGAGAGTTGAGCTGGAGCGAAGAGCCGTCGGGCTTGCCGTAGGAAAGAGGACACGCTTTGCGGGATTCTTGGGGCTGCTAAAAAGAGGAACAATTTGTGAGAAAAAAATTGTGAAGGATCTAACTCATGCAGAATTTTCGCGATACACCATGTTAGGCATGGTTTTTTTTATCAGGTTAGGCATGGTTTTAGGGAGGGTCTATAAGTAAACGATTAATTCGATATACCTGCCAGAAGTAGCAAAACGACGACTGTTCTCTATATCACGAGGAGTTAGAGGAGAGAAGTTGAGATGCCTGCAAAGATAACCGATTAAATATTTTAATACTATTGATCGAAGGGAAAGGAAAAAAAATATGGCTCTCAGAAAACAGCAAACCTGGAGTGGTAGCCTGCGGCAACGGGGAGATTGGGGGGCATGACGGGGAAATAGGAAAAGAAAAGAATGACTGCAACGGAATCGGAACAGGATAGAATGACTGGAATATTTTGGAGGGTTCTAGCAGTGAGGAGATCCTCCCGATGTTGAATTCATGCCGTGGGGCGAAGTTTTCGAGGGCAAAAGGGGGTGCAATTTTTAAAAGGCTGGTGCGAAGATGCAGTGGCAAGGCGCGAATGATTGCGTTTCAAATTTTCATTTACCAATAAAATAGCAAATGAGAATCTAGGCAAAAAATAAAATAATTTATAATTTCCCTTTGAGATCTCGATTCGTCGACAGCTGGCAAGGCGCGGCCACGGAATCGCGGATACGAAGCTCCCGAGAGCTACGACATCATTGGTAGGGAATTGATGGGAGAGTAGTCGGTGCGGGTGATACGCCTGATGATGAAGTAGATCAGTGCGAAGAAGCTCCGCTCACTGGCAACTTTGAAGGGGCGGATTTATGGAATTTGTCTCGCAGGAATGGGAGCGATTCCTCGGCATTTCTTTTATTCTCCAGAAAGACCTGGGGAAGGCTGACGTCGTTCCTTTCAGGCTTCTCAGCTGAACTCGACATGTACGGTCTCGGAACGCTGGCGCACTTTTGTCTCACAGGACGACCTCCCTACGATCCGGTAGGTACTCCGGCACCGGAAACGCGTCAACCCTCGCTGACGCTTTCCAATCTCGACTGGAGACCCGTGGAATTTCCATTCAGAACGGGGGCTCCGATTCACCGGCTACACCGAAGAAAGATACTGCTGCGCCCGGTGCCGCTCCTGGAGCCACTGGCACCGCTCCCGCTTCCACCGCCAAGGACAAGAAGAACCGAGTGAGTCTGGGGGCATTGGTTTTATCGATCCATTTCAATTTGTTGATTTTTTATACTTATTTTCCTTTCAGCGCATCGTCCAGCGCGATCACCTCCGTGCCAAGCTGGCGGAGACGAAGAAGGCAGCGGCTGCTGCGTCGCCTGGTGACAAGGTGCGTCGTCCTGTCCCAATGAGATAAATGCAATAGCGAACACACGTTTATCTTGCGTTTTTAGCACGTTCGCTACCGTGTTTTTATCGGTGGTATCATGCGGTACTATTATTCTATGCTGATCGTTTTCCAGGGCTTCCCGCCCTTTGACCCGGTCGATTTCATGGCTCCCGGAAGCGTGTGGGAATCGTCCATATCGCAGGACGGACGCGATTGGTGCGAGAGTCTGCTGAGGCATGATGTGGGTTTATGATCTTTGATCTTTGGACCTTGAACTTTAAAAGTTGATCTTTGATCTTGTGAATTCCAATCCTTTCAGCCCTCGCAACGAATGACGCGCCTCGAGGCCTCGCATCACTCGTGGATAAACACGAAGGATTGGTACCGCGGCCCCTCCCCCATTGACCCGTTTACCGTGTTGGAACCTAATGATTCGTGAATTTGAAGCTACAAGTACGGGCGGCGCCTGGAGACTCGCCTCGGCATCTTCCGACCCTCCGAACGGCATCTAACTTCCGTAAGTGTGATGAGAATTTTTTTAGGGGGAGGGGGATCGAAAACGTGGATGATCGCAAAATTGAATTCGGGAGGTGATTACGGTATCCTTGAATTTTGCAGCTGGCCGACGATCGCAAGTTCATGATGGTGCGGCTGTCGCCGGTAAAGGCTCCCCCTGCGACCGCGGCGCCGGAAACGCCCAAGCCCACGCCCAAGGCACCGGCTAATACGCCGAGGAAGGCGGAGCCACCACGCCACCCAGCCCCCAAGCGATGATGAGAGGTACTTATTTTTTATTAATATAAATTATTAATGTTTATTACGGTGTTGGGAGGTTCAACTTGCTTGAGGCTATGAAAACGGTCACATTTTTGAAGATTTCATGGAAGAAACAACACAAACTGAGAAACTTCACTTTAGAAACTGTTGTGTTGCTAGATTGATGAATTTAGAGACGACGTTGTTAGGAAGTGTTTACAACGTTTTGAAAAGTCCTGTTTTTAGAATGCCGTTTCTTCCTGATGAAGACCTCTTGCAGCCGTTTCTCGCAACCCTGCCTCCACCATGCCCGGTTTTAGAGAATTTGACCCCTATGTCTTGGGACTATTGATTGCCACCCTATTAGATTGTTAATGTTGAAGAGCTGCTTCGTAGGTTACGTCCTTCTTTCCCCCATGAGTTGACATGTTGTTGCTTTCATGCGCCCCTCTGCCTTGTTCTACAAGTCTTTGTCCAAGTCTTGTCCTATCTTGACGATATATCGACCCCCCTCCGAATATCGAATACGACGATAATTTCCGATGATTTTTGTTATTTTTAAATATTGATATTAGTTAGGTCTGGATTGCTCTCCCCCCTCGCTCGCTTGCACTCGTGCCCCCATACGTGGCTAAGCCACAGCCTTCTCCCCTCTGGTATCCGTTTAGGTGTCACATCTTGTAGCATGTTTTGATGACGTCATCATCCCCGTTGATTGCCTTTTGCCCGTTGTCTCCCCCCGGCTTCACTCGATCACGAAATCATGTGAAGTCTCCCGAAGAGTTGATAAAAAGTAGCTGCCTGTTGTGAAGTGCAAATGCAACATTTTAAAGAACATATCAGGCCGGTCATGAGTGGATCGGAAGATCCATGTGCCATTGATTCCGTGACCTAGGGGTTTTATGTTTTTAATGAGTAGTACTAGGTACCCTAAGCACAGACACGGAATGGCTAGGCGAGTAATCGCTTTTCCGATTTTATACGGGGTCCGAAAAAGAGCTACTCGAAAACTGTTCAAAATTGCCCTCACTTGGAGGCTGTCGCTATTGAAATGAAAACAATTGTGACTAGGGTAACTCGACGCACTCTTTCATTCTAGCATAGTGGCAGAATGTAAAAATTCCATTTTCACATGAGCAGTTCACTTAAACAATTTTTTCATATCGAAATTGAGCCGTGCCCAATCTGATTCTTACGTATGTTAAAGAGCAGTAAAAACTACACAACATATATTTTTTGTAGAAAAATCTGTAGTCGTTTCTTTGAGAAAAACAAAGTTTTGCATGTTATGTTGCCATGGCCTAGTGGTTCCCGGGCGTGAATTACGACGCGGAGGGTCGGGAGTTCGATCCCCGCCGCGGACGGTCTTTTTGCTTTTCACTTTTGCTTGCTTTGTTGTGTACGAACATCCTTCAGAAACGTGTATGAGACTTTCAGAAAGAGGAAAAACTGGAATTTTCCAGAAAGATTCGCCTCCCACACTTCTCACGGCGCCATTTCGGCACGTCGCGAGTTTACTCCAAGGCACTGCAATGTTTGCAATGTCCCCTGCATTGTTTTGCTGTGCTTTTTTGAAAGGCGTACTTTGAAATCCTGAAAACGGGGCTGACGCAAAAAGTGGGCTGTGATTTGGCATTTTCCCCCATGGCGCATACATTCCGCAAACGTAGTGCGCGCGGGAAAAAGAGATGAAATAAAAAAAATATGATTTGGCTTTTGCTGTTCTATGCGTTGCGGTTAAAAGCATTGAAATCAGATGGGGTTGATTTGGCTTTTGTAGGAATGCGGGGAGACTGGGGTGTGATTTGGCCCCAGTGGAGGTGGACGGCATTAACTCAAAAATGGGGGCAGTATGAAAAGCCAAATCACACGCGACCTGCAAGCTGGCTTGACTTGCGATGAACGCTATCCCGTTCAAAAGTTCACGCGATAAGTTTTACAATAAACTTTACTTGTAAAGGGGGATGTTGTTAGGATAAATCAAAACGAAAATAGCGTTCGCCTAGGCAGATAGATGCAGCAGCTCGAGTGACTCGAGGAATGCAACATTGCTTTATTTCTGTTATTTCGCAAATACCGCCATGTAAGTTACGATGTGCGCTAGAATCTGTCAGATATCAGTAAAATAACACTGTGACGTTATTTCTAAAATGTTGCAAGATTGTCGCGGAGCGTGTGATTTGGCTTTTCATACTGCCCCCATTTTTGAGTTAATGCCGTCCACCTCCACTGGGGCCAAATCACACCCCAGTCTCCCCGCATTCCTACAAAAGCCAAATCAACCCCATCTGATTTCAATGCTTTTAACCGCAACGCATAGAACAATGTATGCGCCATGGGGGAAAATGCCAAATCACAGCCCACTTTTTTGCGTCAGCCCCGTTTCCAGGATTTCAAAGTACGCCTTTCAAAAAAGCACAGCAAAACAATGCAGGGGACATTGCAAACATTGCAGTGCCTTGGAGTAAACTCGCGACGTGCCGACATGGCGCCGTGAGAAGTGTGGGAGGCGAATCTTTCTGGAAAATTCCAGTTTTTCCTCTTTCTGAAAGTCTCATACACGTTTCTGAAGGATGTTCGTACACAACAAAGCAAGCAAAAGTGAAAAGCAAAAAGACCGTCCGCGGCGGGGATCGAACTCCCGACCCTCCGCGCCGTAATTCACGCTCGGGAACCACTAGGCCATGGGAACACAACATACAAAACTTTGTTTTTCTCAAAGAAACGACTACAGATTTTTCTACAAAAAATATATGTTGTGTAGTTTTTACTGCTCTTTAACATACGTAAGAATCAGATTGAGCACGGCTCAATTTCGATATGAAAAAATTGTTTAAGTGAACTGCTAATGTGAAAATGGAATTTTTACATTCTGCCACTATGCTAGAGTGAAAGAGCGCGTCGAGTTACCCTGATCACAATTGTTTTCATTTCGATAGCGACAGCCCCCAGGCGAGGGCAATTTCGAACAGTTTCCGAATAGCACTTTTTCGGACCCCGTATAAAATCGGAAAAGCGATTACTCGCCTAGCCATTCCGTGTCTGTGCTTAGGGTACCTAGTACTACTCATTAAAACATAAAACCCCTAGGTCACGGAATCAATGGCACATGGATCTAGCGAGAGGCTTCCGATCCTCTCATGACCGGCTTGATATACATTCACAAACTCGATAAATGACAACGAACCTGTCCAAGAGACGAGAAGAGCTTGTCGCCAACTTCGAGCATGTTGTAGAACATATACAGCTTGATGACGGCCTGACCGCGGACCTGCAGAAGAAAATCGCATCAAATTGCGACCAGAAGTCGGCCCGAAATAATAAAAATCGTACCATGTGGTAGATAACAGAAGTGTCGACGTACTGCATCAACAACGAGCAGATGACGATTATGCCCACCTTAAAATTTTTCATCATCCGTGGCGTCTCCGAACCGAAAGTACGGTAAACTACAGTAAACACCACACGACGAGGTTTACTACACAGCAATGCTTCCACTACCTTGAGGAAGTCGCACGTCTCCGTAGTCGTCCACGGCCTACTCCGCGTTACTACACCGATAAGGGACATCTGCAATTTATTGATTTCATTAAAATCAATAAATGGCGGGAACTGACAACAAATCGTATGGGGAGGAAGGTGAAGAGGTACGCGAAGGCATCGACGCACTGCAGCAAGCCGTAGAAGAGGAAGCGCTCCAGCCGAATCCAGATCAGAAGGAAGTCGACGACCTGATAATAGGAAAATTTTCATGGTGGTGTATTAAACGTCTTCGACTCCATCCGGCCAAGAAATTGCTTTCTAAATCAAAAATCTACTATTATATAAAGGGCGTGTTTGTCTGTCTGTCTGTGGGTCACGTTAGGCTTAGGCTTATGAGAAAAAAAATCAAACTGCCAAATTTTTTTTCCTATTTTGCCAAAAAGTGTTTTCCTTACAAAACATTTTTTCCAACGTTCACCCACCGGCAGGGAGGAACCCGCCGCCGCAGGCGGCGGGGTCCGACTAGTAAGAAATAAAAAAATTACTGTTAAATGTGAAAT
>JACMIG010000391.1:18183-33733 GCA_014805385.1 Levipalatum texanum
TCCAGCGAGCGAAGCGAGCTGGGCCTGATCTTAACAAAAATTTAGAAATTCCTCTTTTTGCAAAAAAAATATCGCTCAAAAATCGCTCTCGACGGCGGCGCAACGCGACCCCTACTGTACGTAGCGGGCGTAGACCGCTAGTTACGAAACGACTCAGATTCAGTAAATAGCTTCACTGCAATCTACATTTGCTGCGTGATTCACTTGTTTGTATTTGCCCGACATCCTGGGCCCACTGAAATTGACTCTTCTCTTCGGTTCTCCCACTCTTCGCTCCACTCGGACCACTCGGATTACTTAGCTGATTACAAGTAAGCCACGTCGCTCTTTGCTTTCCCTCTCCCTCCCTCCTCTCTGCTGCCCTCCTTCCCTCTCTCTCTCCCTCTAAAATTTACTTTCCTTCACTTTTGTCGATCTCCAGAACTCTTTCCCACAAGAATCATCATCATAGCGACACTGTCTTCACTATCCATCTCGTTGAAACCTATCTCGAGAAAGTGAATTTTGTTTTTGTTTACTTTTCCCGGTCATTTCAAGCCTAGTATTATCGGTGATCCAAGCGCGTCTAATATTCCGTTCCTTACGCGACTGTTCTCTCTCCATTGAATAACGACGTTTCTCTCGTCTCCTGACCTGTGGAGATAGTTTCGCACCTAGGTGCGAAATGAAGACGGCTTTAGAACTGCCATAATAAAACCAATCTACGGATCTAAAAGGCCCCCTTCAAACTCCCTTTCCTCTTCAGTCTCAACGACGTCTCCTCCTCGGGCGGTGCACTGAACCACTCCCTCGAGATGTGGAATCCGGACGCCGCCATCGACGACGACTTCATGGTCATGAGCGGAGGGAGGCGGAGGAGCAGCAGCGGGGCGCCCAATGAGAGTGGAGGATTCTGCTTGAGGTATTGTCCCGTGCCTTCAGATTTCCCTTTTCCTGTTCCGCTTGCAATCCGTTCTCGAGTGTACGAATTATTATCGGCGATCCAAAAGCGTCTAATATTCCGTTCCGTTCGTGACTTTAATTTGAGCCCGAATCGATTTATATTGTAATTTCAATAACACTACTGTTTTTGAACGCCGAGTAAAGTTTCAGTTATCGTTTGATTAGTTTCATTGCACTCCGACGCCACGTAGCATTGTAGAATTGCATTTCATGGCGATAATCAATCACCGTGAAACCTATTCCCTCTCTGCAGAGCCTACCCTCCCTATCGCGTGCTGACGAACGCGAGCAAGAAGGGCTTCAAGATGCGGAAGGAGGGTATGCGACCTGAATTAATGTAAACTAAAAAATAGAAAATGACAATCCGAAATTGGGGAAAAATAAATACGATATCCTCGAGATCGTTGAGTTTCAGAAGATGTCAAATTGAGGATGGTATCAGTTGATGTCGATGGTCGATGGACGGATAATCTCAAATTACAAAATTGGGTATTTCGGCAACGTTTGTTTAACAGCGTCACTCGAAAAAAGTTAATTTCCTTTATGTATGTCCACTAGGGTTGGCTTATTGGATCCGTCTGGTTTTGGTTTTTCTCCGCTCCAAAGGTCAGAACTCGGCTGAGGATGGTCCGTTTGGCATACTCTTGATCAGCTTTTGTAGCTAAGACGTTCTGCTACCTATCTGCAAAATTTCATTCATATTGGACTGTTCAGGCGCAACCTATTGTGCGTTCGCCCTCTGTGATAACCGCAGTAGGGCGAAAGTGGTTGAATTATATAAAAAATGCTTCCTTCAGCCCAGCTCCCTCTCCAAGAACAGGGCGACGCTGCGCTGCTCAACATCATCGAGGGCTATCTGGAGGTATTTTATTTTTATTTTTAGAGCATGGTGTAGTAAAGGTCGTCGTATAATTACTGTAAATCTAAATTATCGATCGCGAGGCAAAGTTTGCAATGTTTTCTTTACCGCTATGTCAGCAAAAATGTGAAAACGGTACCAAATGGGTGTAAAAAAGTAAACGTCGTCGAGTGGAAGGCACACTAATAGTAAAAGTCGCCGTATGAAATAAAGCTCTCCTCTAGCTCAACGACGACGAGGCCGACACCTTCCGCCCGCGCCACGATGCCACGCAACTGATCGTCGCCGATGACGAGAAACTGCTCGTCGAGGAGGAAGTCGACGGACAAACCGTCGTCAGAGAGAGGTAATTAGAAAAAAGCACAAAGAAATGCGCTATGAAATATTGTCGGGCACCCAAGCGAGGCGAATTTCTGTGGTTAGCTCGAAATTTCCTATAGCTCCGGAGCGAAAATAATGCGAAGCAAAAAGTTTTTATGTTAGAAAAGGAGTAGTGTTCCAAGATTGCATCATGTAATTCAAGACTAGAAAATACCTATGTAGTATTGAAACATAACGTGAATGACAATTTGATAGATAGGTTGAAGCATGGTCCTATGTAAATTTGAAATCTATAAAAATTCAAATTTTGTTTTAAAATTCACGTTTTAGATCTCTCGTAGATGTCGTCTACGCGCTCAAGGACCAGATGGACGGGCTCACAAAGGTGAATAGTGAAATTTTCCGAAGTGAGGTTAATGATTGTAAAAAAATGTCAAATAATTCAGCTTGAATAGAAATACATATTACTCGAATAAATCAACTCATTTTGCAATATTGTGACTAAAAGGACGTGTGTGAAACTTATTCATTTCTATTATTCCGAAAATAAAATAAGATTGTATTCCTATCTATGTACATGAAATGCCAGTTTTCCTTTTATTGTATAGCAAAAATAATTATATTTTTTTTAAAAAATAATTAATTATATCCAAATTTCATAGGAAATGTCCGCTCTCCGCGGGCAGCTGGAGAAGGAGCAGCGGGCTCGACGGAGGCTCGAGGACTCTATCAAGCGATCCTCTCTCCACATGACAACGTCCACACCGAAGCCCTTCCTCGACACCAGTTCCTGAGTGTTGTAAAAGGTGGCGACGTTTACTAATCACACCACACGCCCGAAACACGTTATAGAAAAGTGCACAAAGAATTATTTGTACTAAAACTTATTTAATGCTCGATATTTTTCTCGCTAAATAGAATAGAGCAATATTTTAAATACTTCACAGACAAACCATGAAAGCTTGCCTATTGGTGTTTTAGCCCCAGATTGATTCGCTTATAACCCTGCGAGGTCAGGTCACAAATCTCTTGTATTTATGCATGCCCCACAAATGACAGCGATCACATGCTAGAATATTTTTTGTATTCTCGGCATCGAGCATCTAGATTGTAAGCTCCAAATAGCATTCCCAGTCTTTAGAGTTATCTAACTATTGTGCAGCGCCAGAGAACTTGCAAAAGATTTGTGCTGTTTAGCAGACAGCTCTCTTTGTATCTTCGAGTAAAAAAGGAATCTGAAGCTGAAATTTGGCACGCATCTTGAACATGGATTCCAACGGAAGTGTGGAAGAAATCAGCCACAGATTCCTTATTGGAGCTGAGATGTGAGAGGCGGAAATTTCGACTCGCGGAACGCGATTTACAAGTTCTCTGGCGCTGCACAATAAACCCCAAGATATTTATTTTGTTATTATCATCATCCGATTGTGTGCTATTTTCGTTTACCATGCCATTACCGTCCTGTCGAGGATTCAAGGGATCCCGATTTCTATTATGATCAATAGTCGACGGAAAAATATGCGGAGAATACGCTTAATTCGAGCATGGAAGCCTGTCATTGTCGAGAACCCAAACGCGGCGAACCATAGCGATTTAGAACCAAATTTGTAATGCATAAAACGGCGGTAGATCAAGAGCTACGATTTCCCCTTCGGGAATGCGCCGTTTGGATTCTCCACAATAAGAGACCGCCGACTAAAAAACTAAAAACGTAAATGTCGCGCACAGATGTATGGAGTCCGCAGAATAGAAGTTCCATCCTAATCCACGGACGCCATGTAAAATGCGCGTTCTGTGCGCGACATATACGTTTATAGTTTTTTTTCTATTCGGCGGTCATTCTCCTCATCGTTTTTTCCCCAGATAATAGAAATCAAGCTCCTGGATCCTCGGCAGAAGTCTCTCCGTGCCTTTTTCTCTTGGTGCTCCCCACTCATTATTATATGTGATACAAATTCAGCCCGCCTTATCTCGCTCTATTTTCGTGATAAAGATTTTGCTGCTTATTTCTGACACTTATTTGTTGGCTTTTACACTAATAACCCAGGAGTTTCGCACTCGAGATGGAGCTATCTTTGTGTTATCGAAGATCCATGGGCCGAATTATATATCCTTCGTCGAGAGAGCCGCCGCATTCGATTGAAAACGAACAGTTCGGTCGCAATGCTTACTTTGGCACATTTGGGAATCTGCGAGGATCTCGCTAAATACAGAAATGAATTGTAATTATGCAACTTCGCGAGTTGCTTTTGAGTTTCAGACAAATGCCATAGAATAGACAGCGAGTGCACATCAGTAGCCGTTTGTTGTATTTCGCATCAATCATTCCCCTCAAACAAAATCAAGATCGTTTTGTGTTACACGGGCTTTTTGTAATCCCATCATAATAATTCAGTCCAACTACGACGTGGCGGGTCTTCTGCTCGGCCGCTCGTCCTCGGTTCTCTCGAGGCTTCTCTTGTCTTCCGCGGGTCGACTACCCTTTCAGGTATTTATTTTTTTCCTTATCGATTTATCATATTTCATATGTTTCATGACTCTAATTACTATTGCGAAGAGCCCACCTTCTCGAATAGCATTGCCATAACACCATGAATTCTCTGCGATCTCAAGGCAACACCTCATTTCCTTGCCTTCTCTTTCATTGCTTGACCTTGGTTTAATCATGACGGTATTGAGAAATATGTTTCAACGCTGACAAGAACCAATAAGTATTGTCGAGCACCAAAGCGTGGCGTATTTTTATTGTCGAGAGCCCGAAGAGTTCTCATTCCTACGCCCGGAAAAGACCAACGTTTTTCATCTACCCCATCGAGCCCCGTTTCAAGACCTATGTGATTCATTCTGCCATGAACCGGAGCTAAAAAGGCAAATCAAGATTACACGCAGTTTGTCTTTTGTATTGTCCACAGTACCGTGGGAAGCGGTTTGGTGCTCGACAATGTCGTATTCCTAACTATACGAAAAACATGCTAGTGCTTCCTGAATTCACTGAATAGTGGCGCCCGACAATTGCAGCGACCTTTAATCCGCTTATGTTTCAATCGTACACAAATAGAGGAATTAATTCCATGACATCGATCTTATGAGGAGAGCGGTTGACCTAAAATACGCAACAATCTTCTCATCCCGCAACTTCTTGTCTTTCATTCCACCTCGTACACGGTCACCGAAAACCCAAGCAATTTCCGTTTTTTGGACGCAAATTTTCCGCCCCTTGAAAAGAATTTCAAATTTAATTCCGTTCGCCAACGACAATGGTTGCGTTCAACAGTTTACCGCAATTTCTGCGACATCTCCCTTCCCCCCCCCCCCTATCTCTGGTGCAATCTAAACATCGTTGTCATTTCCTTTACTCTTCCATTCCTCCGAAGGCCGAAATTTCCCAGCCGCCCTCTCATTTAGTTATGTTTCAGTCATGATCGATTGCACGAGTCAATTCAGCATTGTCGATTCCATACGGTTTCGATGCGAAAAATAGTCCTAAAACATAACCAAGTGCATGTGTTGCTGAAGCACGAAATAACTGATAAAAGGGGGACGTCATTTGAGCAAGCGACATTTGAGCAACGTCATTTGAGCGCCCGAGGGCGACTTTGGTAGGGACCCAAATGTCGATTCCTCAAATGACGTCCTCCCGATAAAAGCGCCATGGACATTTAGCGTGGATTTAGTGAAAATCAAATAGAACAAAAACCAGATCGTGTAAAGATTGGGAACCCCAAAAAAGGGGTGCACGACAACTCTATCTGCGAACATTGGCGAAATACCGTAAGCTCCGCATCGTTTAATCCCCTTGATAAGTATGTTTCAGGTAGTCCTAAAAAGGTATCACGGGAAACCAATAGACAATGAATTGTGGTTTTCTCCGTTATCTAATTAGGAACACCCATTTCCCATGAGTCCTAGAGTAAGGCCATAGTGAGGGAGGAACAAGAAGTAGGGGAATTCCTCTGAATCATAGTGAGTGTAGTGGGAACGGGGCCAGGATAGAGTAGGAGTAGGAAGAGGGGGGGGGGGTGAGAGGTGGAGAGGGAAGGCCGGGCCGCCGCTCGCTTTGCTGACAAATACACGAGGGTCATCGCTGTTTACTCACAGCCCTGCCTCCACTCCACATCCGGTCCAGTATAATTCGAATTGACCCGCTGTCGACGGACACGGCAGGAGATATACGGGAACAGCTGGATTGCTCGACGTCATTGTTTTGCTCTATTCTCTTGATTGACGTAGGTTCATTTTGTATCTACGTCCGTGGAAAATCACTCGCGTCCGTAAAATAGTAATGCCAAAACTGTTGGCACGTTGCCAAGAAATGGCGGTTTTTTTCCTTTTTTCGATGTTTTTGTTGTGTCCGAGATAAACGCCGAGTTTATCGGGGCGGTGAGTATTGACTAAACAGAACTATTTCTATTGAGCGGCTAATTATAGGCTAGTCACGATGAATACTAGACGTGATGACAAATGGGCCTAGACATGACTATTGATTAGAATGCACTTACTATGCATTTTACCTATACACAACAATAGTTGCGCTTGACTGCAACGACTTGCGACTGCGGAATCGAGGAAGCATGAGGATTGTCGGGTAAACAATTTCATTCTGACAGACAAAGTTTCATTTCTTGCTAACAATTTTTGACTTAAATTTTTTAATTAAAAAATTTAATATATCGAAAAATTCAAGCGCCTCTCGCCTGATTTGGACGGCCGCTGTTGCGAAGTGCGCCAGCAGAGGAGTAAGAGCTTTCTTTTTTCTGGAAGTTTACAGATTTATTTTTTAGCGTTTTTTACGGAAGCGATATGTAATTTTTTTTTCCACATGCACGGATACAAAATGGATCTCACAGGAAAATTTTTATGAGTTCGCATTCAATAATCGTCGTAAATTGATCGTTTACGGCTATTATCTGCGATGCAAACGCGTCTAATATTCCGTTCCGTACGCGACAGTTCCCTCTCGATTGAAAACGGGTCTCTCTCGTCGCCTGAGTGGTTAAAGAGAATGGTTAGAGTTTCGCACTTAGGCGCGAAGAAAGATGAGTTTGGATCGCCGATAATACCTATGACCACTCCTCTCCCCTCGCTTGGGGGATGGGTATACCACCCTCGTTTTAGATCCCGGCGTTCACAAATTACTCTCGTCTCTATCTTATCGGACCATTTCACACTCCCCGTGATTTCCTTTCCCTTTCTATGGGAGACTGTCACCCTATACCGAGCGCGCGCTATTTCCACCCCTCGAAATTGTCCGTCATTGTCGGGAACCCGAACTGCTATAATTCCCACGTCCGGACAACCCCAATGACGGACTGTGCTCACTTTTGATCTACCTCATCGACCCCCGTTTCATGACCCCTATGACCCAATCGACCATGAAACAAGGCTCGAGGAGGTAGATCCAAAAGCGCGCGCAGTCCGTCATTGGGAGGCGTGGGAATTAGAACGCTTCGGGTTCTCGACAATATCCAATGTTAGCTGTGAGCCTTGTCCCCACTTCCCCTTTCTGCAGCACTAAATTTTCTCTAATCGATTGGAAGGCATAAACTTTGAACTCCTTGATCCGAATCGAACATTCCTGCGAAAGCGTTAGCGTAACGGTGTGAAATTCGTCGAGTGGCTGCACTCTCGCCCTCTTTTCGCGCTATCTCGTGAAGATCTAATGATTGTCCCTGACCTCTAATCTTCGTTTTCGAGATCATTATTTTCACCCGTCATTCTTCAACCCCCACCGCCATCGTTGTCTTGAGAAATACAAACTCCTTAATTATTCGCTCGTATTTTTAAATGTCGAGAAAATGTTAATAAATAATTTGCAGGTGCCTCGACCTCTCACAACTGGTGCTCATTCGCTTCGATCTATCAGGTACACCGGGAATTTTTTTTAAGAAGGAGTAGGAGCCGTATCCGTAAAACAGCTGGGGCTAATATGGCTAAAACGCAGACTCAGGCCAAAGTGCACTTGCACTTTGGCTGTGTCTCGTGAATTATCCTCGATTTGCTTTCCATTTCCATCGTTCTCGAATGTTGTCTAATCAATTGGCTCATTTCCTTAAGTAGTCTTCTCTAGCCAATTGATTGTGTCTGGAACGTCCTCAACGTGGCGCTAGTCATCCTCTTTTCTTCTCATTCGAGTCTACCTCCGCCACATCGGCCTCTCCTTTCTCTCACAACTTCTGATTCGCCATGGCCAATCCCGGTAGCAAGTAAGTGTTTTGGAAAGGAGCCTTGAAATCTTCTTCCCTCCCCCCATCTACTACTACATAAAAGGCTAGTGTGTCTTGTGTCGGTCTGTAAAGGCACAAGTATAGAAGGGTCCTAGAGCCTTGGGATTTTGACCTATCCCCCCTAACAAAAAGGTCGACCATGGGAAGACGATTCCGCATATTCCGGAAGTTCGTAAATTCGGGAAACTACTACTTCCGGGAATTTTACGGAATCGCTCGATCTCGCCCATTTTGGAATGTTGTCTAATCAATTGCCTAATTTCCTTAATTAATCACCCCTAGCCAATGGATTGTGTCTGGAAAGTTCCCAACGTGGCGCTAATCTTCCTCTCTTCTACTCATTCGAGTTCGGCACTCCCCCTTTCTCTCCCATCTTCCGATCCGCCATGGCCAATTCCGGTAGTATGTAAGTGTTGTCGAAATGAGCTCCTCTATTTTCTTGATAACTCCCTATCCCTGATTCTCTACAAATATGGCACGACAACACATCTAAAATACTTTCGATAACACGAGAAATAAAATTAATCGATATTTGATCAATTTTCAGGATGTGTTCCACCTCCGTCGACTGCTCACTCTACCCTTCGGCTCGCAAGGACGCCGCCGTCGTCGATGACTTCCATGGCACCAAGGTAAATTTTGGCATCATGCCAACTATTTTTGGCATCATGCCAAAAAACTAAAATAATTTAAATTCTTTTTTAGGTAGCCGACCCTTACCGCTGGATGGAGGACCCGGACGCGGCCGAGACGAAGGTTCTTCGCCATTTAATTTTTGCTCGAGGAAAATCACAAAAAGGAGGCCTCTTTTCCGAAAAAAAGAGATACTATTAATCATTGTAGGAATTCGTGGACAAGCTCAACGCCATCTCGGCTCCCTTCATCGAGGCCTCCGACTGCCGCGAGGACTGCAGGAAGAAGTGGGGAAATTCTTATCTAAAAATAATTATATAAGCCACATGCAACTAAATTCCATGGTGTAGTAAATCTCGCCTGCCTGTAAAGTGCACTCTTGAGTGCGCGAAGTGCACTTTACAGGCAGGCAAGATTTACTACACCATGGAATTTAGTTGCACGGGACTTATATCGGAGTTGATAATCTTACATTTTATTTTTAAATCCAGTCAAGCTGAAATCGAAATATGTTTCACGTCGAAATATGCGGATTGCATAAAACGTCTCTCAACCGGCGGAAGATGAAGCAGAATTTGATTTTTTTAAATAAATTAAATATTTTGCAGGATGACTGAACTCTGGGATTACGAGAAGTATTCGTGCACGTCGAAGCGCGGCAAGTACTACTACTACAAGCACAACAGCGGACTCCAGAACCAATTGTGAGTCGAAAAATCTCACGAGTCATGAAACCGGGGATCGATCAGGACCACTGAATATATTTTTAAGTTTCAACAAAAGTTACCGGGGTCCATAAACTGCCCAAAATTACGCACCTTTTTCGGCACCATACTTCTGTATTTATACCTGACAAGAGTGAAAATCGATAACTTCATTTTCCAATAAAAATACAATTTTCCAGCGTCACCTACCAGCACTCGAAGCTCGGTGAGAAGGGCAAGATCTTCTTTGACCCCAATGCGCTCGCCGAGGACGGAACGACGCATCTCAGGTAAATCCATGACCTTCTGTACCATTACCTACCGTACCATGACCTACCGTACCATGACCTACCGTACTATGACCTACCGTACAACGACCACCTGTACTATGACCTACCGTACCACTTTTACTACCGTATTCCTACAGGTGTGGATCGTTTACGCGCGACGGAACTCTCTACGCGTACGGCCTGAGCGAAAAGGGGTCGGACTGGACGACGATCAAGGTGAGGAATAAAAATAAATAAATAATTAAATAAATAAATAATGGAGGGGATAATTCGGCTTCTTAGTTATAACAAAGTAAATTACCCTTTGTTTGCGAATATTTTATCTGTCGACTATGCAGATTTCGAACGCGTATAATTTTTTTCAGAATGTTCTGATATCGATTTTTGTCGTTATTGATTTTCCCTATTTTACATTTCCTGATCTTTGATCTTTGATTTTTGATCTTTGTAGTTCAAAACGGCGGAAGGCGAAGATCTCCCCGACGTCATTCCCGGCACCAAGTTCACGGGAATCTCCTGGCTCGGCGACAACAGTGGAGTCTTCTACTCCCGCTACCCCAAGCACAAGGTACGGTAGGCTTGGGCATGCCAGGGTACGGTAGGTGTGGGCATGCCAGGGTACAGAAGGGTTGGGCATGCCAGGGTACAGTAGGGTTGGGCATGCCAGGGTACGGTGGGTTTGGGCAAGCCAGAGTACGGTAGGGTTGGGCCTGATAGGGCACGGTAGGGTTGAGCATGCCAGGGTACGGTAGGATTGGGCATGCCAGGGTACAGTAGGTTTGGGCATGCCAGAGTATGGTAGCGTTGGGCATGCAAGGGTACGGTAGCGTTGAGCATGATGGGGTACGGTAGGTTTGGGCATGCCAGGGTACGGTAGGTTTGGGCATACCAGGGTACGGTAGGGTTGGGCATGCCAAGGTACGGTAGCATTGGGCAACGACGTAATTTTTGAATGCTTGTTTTAAGGGCGCCACCGAGGGTACGGTAGCCGAGAAGCACGAGTTCCACTCCCTCTACTACCACAAGATGGGAACGCCCGCCAGCGAGGACATCCTCGTATCTACCTTCCCCGAGAACCCCGACTACATGGTGTACGGTAGCTTTGAGCAGACAAAATATTGGGTTACTGTAGCTTTGAATGACAGACATTTGCTCGTGGCGCCACGAAGCCAGAAAAATGTTTTTGCCAACTTGATGGCCCTTGAGATAAAAATCTGGCGGGAAATTTAAATGCAAAATAAAAATCTGGCGGGAAATTTAAATGCCTAATTTTGTCCCATTTTCAGTAGTGGCTCGGTTACGGACGACGGCCGATTCCTGATCATCGACGTTTCCCGTGGCTGCGATCCCTACAACAAGATTTTCTACTACGACCTCCAGGCTGCCGGAAACAAGGTACGGATCGGAGGCATGAGGCAATTTATATTTCTGTCATCTCCGATATTTTACATTTGACACAGTAATTGAGGGAATGTATTCATTCTTGCAGTGCTTTATTGCTACAGGCATTTTAGTTTATGAAAATGATGAGATTTCTTGTGGGCACCAAAGATCGAGCATCGATTGGAATTTAGAAGGATTTGTAAATGAAGGATTTGGAAACAATTATAATTTCTCTCTCGTTGCAGATTACTGGCCAAATCACTCCCAAGCCGCTGTTTGATCGCCTCGATGCCAAATATGATGTGGGTTTCTTTTTTTATTGATTTTTTTTATTATCGATTAAGCCATTATTGATTTTGAATTTGTAAAAATGGCTAAAATTGCAGTACGTCGATCACGAGGGAGACACGATGTACGTGCGCACGAACAAGTCTGCACCCATGTTCAAGGTAATGAATAACAGCAAAAAACGAGTTGATCGATTATCGATTGATTTCGACTTTAAAATTTAAATTCATTTTTGCAGCTCGTCAAACTGATGCTGTCGGGTGGCGAGGATTCCGCCGTCGATGTGATTGCCGAGAATCCACGTGCCAACATGGAATACGCGACGCCCCTGATTGGAGGACGACTCATCGTCGGCTACATTGAGGATGTCAAGGTATACTGTAGTTTCCGCTCCGGGGGTGATCGCAAACTGAATCGCATAGATTCGCATGGAAATTATGCCAACAAGGTATACTGTAGTTACCGTGCACTTACCGTAGTGAGAATCTCTTCAGTGATCGCAAACTGAATCGCATAGATTCGCATGGAAATTATGACAACATTCTAAGTTTTTTTGCCTTTATTTCAGTGATGTCTGCTGGACCAAGAATCAAACGAGTGATATGCATCTTGATTTGGCACGATGCCAACAAAATAAATGAAAAAATTACAGGCCGCCGTCTACATGCACGAGCTCGCGTCCGGCCGCCGCCTCTACCAGATTCCCGTCGGGGAGAATGGCACCGTCAGCGGCATGTTTGCCGAGAAGGACCACAATGAGGTGAAGGGGGGATTATTTGTCTGGAAATATGGAATTAATTGATCCGTTTATTGATTATCGATTGGGAATTAAATGTTCAGAAAGTTCAGAATCGTTTTCCATGATTTTGAATGTGTTTTAATTCATTTGATAGAAATTTAAAGGATTTATCACGAATCAAACAATATATTTAATTGAAAAAACTTAATAAAATACGGATTCAGGTCTTCTTCCAATTCGAGTCCTTCCTCGTGCCGATGATCGAGTACCGCATGGACTTCACGGGCTGCGCGATCGATGTCATGCCGCCCGTCCAGGTATACGGTATCCAATTAGATTAACGGATCGCACACTCACTCTGACCTGATCGTAAACTGATCTAATCTTCAGGAACTCCGCCGCGTCGCCGTCAAGGGACTCGAGCCCGCGCAATTTGATGTCAAGCAATACTTCTATCCCTCCAAGGACGGCACCAAGGTGAGCGAAAAAAATATAAAAAATAATTATATGAGAATAAACGAGTTATAACAAAAGTGATATATGATATTTATTTGCTTATTTAAAAATAATATTTGTTATTTTCAGGTTCCCATGTACGTCATCTCGCCCGCTGGCATGGAAAAGAATGGAGACGCTCCCGTCATCCTCAACGGATACGGTGGCTTCAACATTGCTGGTAATAATTTACTGGATCCACGAATTTGCCTTCAGAGTAATGTTGGTGATAATATTACGCTGAGCATAATTTTCATAGTAATTTTTTTTATTGCAGACATGCCCTACTTCTCGATTGGTCGCCTGCTGTGGGTGCGCCACTTTGGCGGCGTCTACGTCACGGCCAACCTGCGTGGAGGAAGGTGAATACTGCGTTTAGCACTACTTTATTACTGCATTTAGCTTTATTTTATTACTGCGTTTAGCACTATTTTATTACTGCGTTTAGCACTACGTTATTACTGCGTTTAGCACTAATTTATTACTGCGTTTAGCACTTAGTTGCAATTTTGTTGGCAAATGTGTACTCTTTAGAAATTCATTGATATGAATCGAATACGTTTCACGGAGTTCATAGAAGATTTTTTCATACCCAGGAAAATTGAATAATTCAAAATTTCGGGAAATTTAAATGCTCTTTATTTACAGTGAATACGGCGAGAAGTGGCATGAGGGCGGAATGAAGGCGCAGAAGCAGAATGTCTTTGATGACTTCATTTCTGCCGGCGAGTTCCTGGTGAAGGAGAAGATTTCTCGCCCTGGAAGGTATGATTTGAAGAATAATTATTCACTAGTGATAATTCTCGTAGTAATTATTATTGTCATCAGTGATAATCCTTAAAGTAATTTTGTAGAATCGTCATCCATGGCGGAAGCAACGGTGGCCTCCTCGTCGGCGCGTGCTCCCAGCAGGCACCCCACCTCTGGGGCGCTGCCATCAACCGCGTCGGGTACGGTAGCTTTGGGCAGCTTGGAATCTTTAATTTTGATTATTTTTTTTTATTCTCTCCTTTGCAGTGTCCTCGACATGCTGCGCTTCCATCGCTTCACGATCGGCGGTGCTTGGATGCCCGAGTTCGGCAATCCCGACGAGGCGGAGGACTTCCAGTACATCTTCAAGTGAGATCGTGGCAATTATCGATTTATCGAATATCGATTTATCGATTTTATATTTATCGATTTTTCCAGGTATTCGCCCCTCCACAACCTCGCGATCCCGTCCGATGGCCAGTGGCCGGCCACGCTGCTCATGACGGCCGATCATGATGACAGGGTACTGTAATTGTATTATTTTGAGCTGCTGATAATATCGTTCTGGACCAGTCCCCGTAGTAATGCTCGTGACAATATTTATTTCTTTGGGCGCTACCGTAACCTTCGATGTTCCTTTCCAGGTCGTCCCGTCGCATACGCTCAAGTACATCGCGACGCTGTATGATCGGGCCCGCGAGCACGGCAAGCAGACGAACGTCCGTTAATTTGTGCATTCCGTAATTTCTGGACTTTGCCTATTTGACGGACACCAATATTATTTTACGAACTTCAGCCCATCCTCGCTCGCATCGAGGTCAAGGCGGGACACGGAGCCGGCAAGCCGACTGGAAAGATTGTCAGTTTGCGATTTGGGAAATTTATGATTGCCGATAGGACTACGGTACGCGAACAAATGAAACACGGCTCTAAAGACCGTAGCCTATTGTCATTCGGTTTGATTATGGAATACGAAAAATTGCCACGAGCGGACTCTAATGTAATTCCGTGATTATTTATTTTTGAAAACGGAGATTATTGATTAAATAAATAATTTAGATAATTAAATATTTAAATTAATTAATTTGCAGATTGCCGAGTCGGTCGACATGTACGCCTTCATCCAGCGCGTCCTCGGCCTCAAGTGGCGATCGTGAATTGAGCATCAGGAAGATTGTCGCTTTTTGTAGTGATAAATGACTTGATAATTATGATCTTTAGACCCCCCAATTAGTACAAAAATGTGCTGTGATTTGAAATTTGGGGGAAACAGATTTGGTTTCTTTTTGTTTTCTTTTTCGCTTGACTTGTTGTTATGCGGATTTTGAAGAATAAATAAATTATTATGATAAATGTTCCATGGAGTAACGAGCATAGAAAGCAAAGGGCGACTGACCCATCCCCAGCTTCAAAATGACAAAGGAGTTGGGTCTCGGGACAATGTCACGGATAAAATTACCGTAACCCGGGAAATGATATCTCGAAGCGAAAGTACTGTAATCAGGGAAATAATATTCCAGGGCGGAAACTGCCGGCTTCCAGGTCCTTTCGAGGAGCACCTTTATCATAAATTTCAAAAATTATATGGGGAATTCGGGGATCCCCGCTATGCCCCCGTGTTACGCCCAGTTCACCTACGTTGAAACACCAAGTGAACTGGGCAATTTAGGTTCGACTCTCGTTTTTTTCGCCCGTCGACACAACTTCTCAGGGGGATACTACATTCTGATTCGATAGACACAAGACGGAGCCTCGGCACCTATCTAGGAGTTAATCGGAGGTCGAGACGAACAAAACAAAAAAAAGATGACCTCATTTGGACCTTCCCACGCTGAGATATGACTACCCCCATTTGTCGCCGTTTTGTCAGTCCCCTCTTAAAGTGTCACGCTGAGACGGCTCAGACTTACGCTGTTTAGCGC
>JACMIG010000392.1:0-33702 GCA_014805385.1 Levipalatum texanum
GGGGAGTGAGACAGGGCGGGGGGCAGTGGAGGCAGTCGAGTAGAAGGAGATCACACGAGAGTCGAGGTGCCACAACAATAACACGACGCAGAAGCCACGGGACGAGGAAGCTTTATTGGACCCGATTGGGGTATCGTCGAGAGAAAGAATCAAGGGCCATGGCACGAATGAGGACCAGTCTGAGGGGGATGGCTCTCTCACGGCTCGTCTGAACTCGCCCGTCGTCGTTTTGCAGGAGTCCTGCAGACACGTGGGGGGAATTGAGGAGGCCAATAGACGAGTGCAATTGGAATTGGACCTGGGGCTGGTCACGTTGGCCAAGGATCGCTCGGAGACGACCACGGGAAGGGCCTCATTTCCCGTGGCTGAGGTCGACGACTCCACCAGAGTTGCCACCCCCTCCCACGAGAAATCGAGACCCCGAGGAGGACTCCGGGGCTTCAACACGTTTCTGAGAGGGCATTAGAAGGAGAGAAGGGAGGGGGTAGAACGAAGCAAAGTGAAGGGGAGTCATGATGTTGCCGTGGGGGAAGTGGTGGACGACGACGAAGTAGGCAGTGGCAGGGAACTGGGTCGTAGATCGGATGTTGCACCCCCCGTGCATGTCGCCCCTGTCACTGCTGAATGGAGTATAAGCCTCCCACTCACGGCTCGATCTTTGTTTTGTAGATGCCGACCCCGATCTTCTCCACACTCTTCCATGTCATCTGTGTAAAATGCGCTGCAGGCCACACCATGCCTGGTTTCTTGAAGTCGTAGTATTTGATTTCCTGGAACACTTCTTTCCAATCGCCTTAATGAATTCGTCGAAAGGTCGTCTGTACTGCCTCATTAGGCATGTAAAACAGGGAGGATTGTGGCCATCCCGACAAGGGGACGAACGTCCTGTTCACTCTTCTTCTGTTTGTCTTGGGACTAATCTGTGCATCTCTAATGTGGGGAAACGACTAGAAAGACTAGCAAACTGGCCTCGTAGAATGCCTTCACAGCCCTCTTTGCCAATTCCAATTCCGAAATGTTCTGGAACTGGTAGGCGAAGTAAATGTTTTCACCGCCTGTAAAGGACTCCGAGTCTGGAGGGGCGGGGGAGGGGAGAAGGGGGAGGGCCAACCATATAGAGAATGATGGATGCATGCCTTCCCAGGCGCCGTCCCCAGGTATTCCGCCCATAACATGGCCGACCTTGGCTACGGTTCATTTGATGGGGAGTCAGTCACCTCTCCAATCGCCTGTCCTCCAGAAGAGGCTCCACATCGTGGATCTCCCGGAAGAAGTTGTACTCGTCCACAAGCTAAAAGAGAGAAGGAGGTCATCGATCGAGGGACGAACCAGTCTCTTGAATTCGTGCTCTCGAAAGGCAGAGGCCCTGTGTACAGTCCTTGTGACGTGGACGAGAAGGAAAGTCAAAGCGAATCTCGGAAGTGAGGTCATTCCGGAGCGGGACGAGAATAAGGAGATGTTGACGTCCGTGGTCTTTTTATACTCCACCGCCTTATTCGTCGATGGCATTTCCGAGAACGGCTACTTGTTCTCCTGAGTGGACTCCCGCCCATCTGATTCTCGATGGTAATCACTGTTATTTTTGTCCAAATTGATAAGGACTTGTTTTCCATACATGGATGACTCTATGGATTTGCATATGCAATGGGGGAGTGTAGGTGCATAAGAGAAGCTTCTCCGTGTGGGTGACGTCACTCGGATGGCGCCTCCCTCCGCCCTCCTCCTCAACCGCTCACAACTTGTTTTATTGCGCAATCACCATGGCCGCTGCCCATTCGCTGTCGTTTCGGGAAACAAGCAACACTCCCAACGAGTGCCATCCACAATTGGGACACTCCGAGGAGAAGAGTCGAGTGCCTGGCAACAAAGACAAAGATCGCCACGAGGAGAAAGAGCGACGAAGAGACTGCCATGCTGCCTTCGAATCTTTGAAGGCATAGCCGCTGCATGGTATGCGCAGAGGGTATGGAAGGATCGGCATCTTCGTCGGACTTCTGCTGTTCATTCTCCTGTTCTTCCGCCACCGAAACACTTTCGAAAAGGTAACTTTGCAAGAATTCCAGTGCATCAGTTTCCTCTAGATTCGGCCCGAATTCGAACACGATGTCATCATCACAGTCAAGACGACTCAAGCCAACTATGGGACTCGCCTTATAGAAATTGCAGAGTCTTGGTTTCAAGGAGCGGAAAATTTTGTAGATATGAAAGTGATAACAAAAGTTGACGAAAGGTTCAGACAGTCTTTGTAACCGATGACACGGAGGATGAAGAACTCCCGCAGCAGATGCGAAGGAACGTCATCCCCACACCATGCAAAAGCAACCATGACAGGTACCGGAGGAGCTCAACAATATCTCCTGTCAGCCACAGAGACTCCTTGGCTTGCAAGTTGGAAACGGAGGTGGAGCACTATATGACGCAGAAAGCAAAGTGAGTACGGAATGCTCTTCTATAATAATGCATCCTTCAGATGGTATTGCCACTTCGACGACGACAACTACGTTAATATCGCGGCCCTAAGAAGGCATCTTCTCCCTCTCAACCACAGCCGTCGATGGTACATCGGACGGCCTGTCACTGCTGATCCCCTCAAGCATCTTTACAATAAACAAGAGGTCAGAGTTATTGGTTGGAATTGTTTTATTTGTAATCGGTTTCAGGTTCACTTCTGGTTTGCCACTGGCGGAGCAGGATACTGTCTTTCCCGTGGAACGGTTGACGTTCTGAGGCGACTGGCCGGAGAGAGAGTGACCGTGAAGGCTATCTCGGATGAGACCCAGTTCACTGATGACGTCGTCATGGCCTTCATTCTCCGTTTGTTTAATTTTCTTCAGCGTAAACTTCTCGACATTCAGATTTCTATGCCAACATCACACTGACAGTCGATCGTCATTTCCATTCCCATATCGAACTCATGCACATTTTCAACGACCTGAATATTCAGGACGAGGTTTGTCAGCAAATGATAGGTTCAATAAACAAATTGCAGATTTCACTCAGCTACATGCTCTCCGATAAACGGAGTCGTAGTAATATCGTAAACATTCGCCTCGTTACCAACTCCCCCGACTCTTCTCGTTTCCGTGCCATCCACTGCATTCTCCACCGGCAAACTTGTACGACTCCAAAGATTCCTCCTGCCTCTCCAAGAGGGAGGCGATAAAATGTGTCATCTCCACTACGAATGAGACTGTCGTCAACTTCCGATGTGGAGTAATCTGTTTCCTCCTCCTTCCCCCTTGGCTGCTGCCTGTACACTAATCTTTCACTCCCGACTATTTGCCCCTCCCTTCGTTTCTTCGCTTCTATCGGACATTCCATCTCGGAGACCGCGCGGATATCACGGTAATGCACTCTCTAAATACGTCGAAGCAATAGTGCCTCTCGTCATGTGGCAGCTCTTCTTCTCTGTTCCTCTCTTCACTCTACAGACCCTTCCATTCAGAGTGAGGAGGGAATGAGAGATGCAGAGGACGAGAGAGGAAGTATCAGAGGCGGCCAAGACCGCTGCCTAAGCTTCTTAGTGCACGGGGCCGCGCAGATAATCATTGTGGCTGTCGACAGGGGGGCGGTCACTGGGGGCCATCGGGCGGGACATGGTCATTCTTGTCCCCTGCCCTCCTCGAGGGAAGGTGACCACCTCCTGAAGGGAAAGGAGCCACCCGAGTTGTGACCGTTGTTACGGGCATTCGAGCCATTCGATGGCAGCGAGATATGACCGCATCCACGGTCACAGCTTGGAGGCACTCTCCCTGGAACTTCCATTCTCATTTCCTCGGCCGTTCCCTGACTACTTCCATTGTCAACATCGCTTTTTCCTACAGGCATCGTAACCAGGTACAGGTATGTTTCTTCATTGCGATAGAAAATATCGTTATTACACTTGGGCGTAGATGCGGTATGAGATTCAGAGGTCGCAGGGCGGGACGAGGAGATTGGGGATAAGGGTGTGGCCATAGCTGCGGCGAGAGTCTTCGTTGTACACCTGAACTAATATTTCCCCCTATGAACACAGTTTGAAACGTGCCATGAGGAAGTCGATGTCGAAAGAGCGCAATCCCTTTGGCAGCTTGATGACGACGTCCCGCCCTGTTTGCGTAGACAGCGGAGTGTTCCTAGGAGAGTTCACACAGTCCAATCCCCTGAGACGGAATAAATAATTACTCTTCTCACATGTCAGATCCGACGAAGGAAACGCGTCGGTGGCTCTCGACTCGTGTGGGATACGAACCGGCTCCCACGTGGAAGTAGGTATCTGTAAATTTGCTTTGAAATGACTTCTAAGGAATGTCAGACTCGGTCGGCTTTCGTCCTTGGTGAACACGAAGTTCTGCACAACGATAGTGTTGCAGTTGGCCACGAGAACGTCGTCGCTACTGACATTGGCGGCAACGCCGGCCAGAGGGCGCACAGACTGAATATGCTTTTAGATCACGCCGATTCACGTCTGTGCCAACCTCCACGGCAGGGGCATCAATGCCTGCGATATCCAGGAGCTGTACGGTTTTCTGCAATTCTCAAATAAACTCCTCCAATGATACCCTCTACCTTCGTGCACTGGTCGTAGAGTCCGAGCCACTTGAAGGCTGTCACTTTTCCCGCATTCCTGAACAGATCGTCCATGGGCGCCATAACATCTTCTTCATACCGAATAGTGAAGACAGTCACTCGACCAGCCGTTGTTGGGATGGAGAATTCATTGGGGCGGAATTCCTCTTCGAGCAGTTCCTTGGACAGATCCGAATCTGAAGGCGGACGTGTCTCAATATCAGCTGATTGTATGCACCGATGCTATTCTCCTCTGCTGTCTGTCGTGGGGCTGCCTTGTGGGTGCGATTCTCGGAATCCGCATCGTCGCCTTCCACGAGGAGCTGCAGAGAGTGAAAACGCCAGGGGAAAATGAGAGGGTTACGGTGATGAAGGAGACGGCGTGTCCGACGTCATCGGCCGTCGCATTGCTGGTCGTCGTCACGGGGCGCGGTGTTGTTGTGTGCACGGTGTGTACTTTCTCAGCAGATGCCGTCACAGTCGTACCTGAAACTTTTCTGCGATACTTCATATCGACACGAACCGTCAATGACTGCAGCAGTGAGTGCAACAGCCGTGGCGGTGAGAATTTCATCCGGAGCAACTCCCTAAACAGTGAAATAATAATTACGATTTCTTTTGCACTGTAACCTTGGGTGCTTCCTGTCCACTGCCTTCGACTTCGTTGGCTGTCTGTCTCTTTGATGCCACCTCCAATTATCTGATCGTAGGGCGAATAGCCCATTTTGCCAACCTTCTCTGCTTCAGATTCATCAGCAGTCAAGGCGGCCTCGTCCCCTACTTCTTCTTTTCCTTCCTCTGCCGATCGCTTTGGTGCAGCCTCAACCTCTCTTTCATTATAGTTTTACCGACTCTTCCACCTTCTCAGCTTCGATTTCGATCATTCCATCCTCTACTGCAATGGCCTTCGTCTCCTCAAGCTCTTTCTCTATCGCATCCAGTCCTTCCTCGTCAGTCTTGGCATCTCTTACATGATGGTGCACGAACCTAAAGTGCACGAGAATCAGAGACCAGTGTGATCATCTGACCCGTCGACTATTCCAAGTGCCGCCTTTGTCGTGAGGTCGAGATCTCCGTCGGCACTCCGCTTCCGGGGTGTCCATGTTGTTGTTGAGATGCCTTAAATAAAAGTGCAGTGGGAAAGGGGAGAGGGAGGAGAACGAGCCTCCCATGTCCACGGCCACTCCGAACAGTGGCGTCAGCGTCCGCTCTTGTTCTGCAGTAATCCAATCACAACTGGCCTTTAGCTCGTACCCAGAATGTTCGAAAAGACTGATTCAGACTACGCTCAAACAGTGCACGTCATTCGGCGGATACAGATTTTAAGCATATCTTCAATGCATTCTCACCTCGAGCCGAAGCATCTCCACTGGCGGAGGCGGTTCGGTCGTCCGTCGACTGCTCCACCAAAGTGTCCGACCTACATACATCTGCCTCATTTTTCATTGCTTTGAGTGGATGCAAGTCAAAATTTGGCCCCACCTTTCAGTTACAGGTGAGGCGGAAGAAGAAACTTGGATCTCGCTCACTTGCCTTCTGCAAATCGGAATTGGCATATGAAGTGCAAAAATAAGCGGACGACCTTCTTCTTCTCTTGGCGGGTGGAGATACAGTCCTGACATCGACTCCACTGAGCTTGAGAAGGACTCCGTTAGGAGCTCCTTCCTTCTTATCCACTTCGGGTCCCAGGATCACAGCGAAGCCTGAACAGCCCTTACAAATGTCAATGAGCGAGCACTTACATCCCTCCTTTGAAGGCTCATGTGTGAAATTCCCGAATATGAGCGTCTCGGGATCGGCAGTGAAAACCTCCGCAAACGTGCCAGTCTAAACAATTGATGTAATGCTATTCAGAATTGACCCACTTGTGCATGGGAGATTGTCCCGATGGGAAGACCGAAGTATTCATCGGTTCGAGCACCTCAAGTTCACTATAGTTTCTCAATGTAAAGAATGCGTACCTGCCGAGAGCTGAATACATAAAGCAAAGAAGAGGGTACAGTAGGGTAGCATCCCTAGGTAGAAGGGATGCGGTTTGCCCGTTGTGTCAGCGATGAGATCAGGGGCGCCAGTGAATGTTCCTCCTTGTTTCCACGCCTACGTTGAGCTTATCAGCACCCATCCAACCAGTTGGGGAGGATCTTCCCTCCTTTCACTCCTTCGCGCTGCTTCCACTGGCGGCGACTCCTTTGGCCAATCGGCTATACTTGTAACATAGCCAATTGCTTCTGTGGTAAGTGCTCATATATAGGAGGAGGGACACAGTGCAATCCTTTATCGTAATCCGTGGTGTCCAGGGGGACGAATGGGGTCCCTCGGACGGCAATGTTGGAGAACTACACGACGAATACTGAGATGAAGGATGGGAGGGATGGCCATAGGGATTGGAGGAGGAGAGGAGAGGAGGGGGCAGGGGGACACTCGATGCACTCGCTAATGTATGGGCTATAACAAGGGGTAACACACGTGCAGATTGTCTCGGAAGATTTTCAACAGATGGGGTCACACATTCTAGGTGGTGGAGGGAAGAGTCACCGACGAGTAGAGAGAGAGGAGGAGGGGAAGGGGATGGGGGGACAGGGCCTCCGCTCACTTGCGGCCAGAAGGGATGAAGTGGAAGTTGTCGCCGCCCTTGGGCGATGCCATGTACTCGGCCAGGGAAAGACCCATGGAGGCTAAAGGGAGACGTGTGATTTTGGAAGGGGAGGGAATGGAAGCTTACGCGATCGCTTGGACTTGTATAGGATGGCGCGGTAAGCGTTAGCCAGGCGGTTGTAGGCCTCGTCATCGGCCTGTGGAGGTTAGGTTAGAGGGGAGGGGAAGGAAGGGGGGAGTACCAGATCCATTGATCCGAAGGCCACGGCGCAGAGGGCAACGACGACGGCGACGAGCAGAATCCGGCGAATCATCGTGGTGGAGGGGGAGAAGTCGAAGAGTCGACTGGGGATTACCTGGAATTAACAGCATGCTCCTTTTAAGTTGATCGTTTTAAGTCCGACGCGGATAAAGGCGAGTTTTATGGGAGATTAATGAGAGATGGACCAACCTCGGGACGGATGGCGAGAATCGTCTGATTGTGAGGAAGACAACAAGACAGTATAGAGAAGGAACCAGACTGATTATTACCTAGAAGAACCAAGAACCAGAACGGAAGATTACTTCACAATAATGGGGAGGGAGAGGAAATGAGTAGAAACTATCTGTCTGAAGCAGAGATGGCGGGCCTCTCTTATATACCCCTACTGATTAGGAGTCGAGGGAATTCAGATGAACAACTCGACCGATTTGCGGGGGCATCGAGGAAGTAGACGAGCACTCCAAATAGACTTTCGAACTATTGTTTCGTCATTTAAGGGGGAGAAACTCACTGACCTCGTCGCTGAGGGAATTTGACAGGAGACGAGAATAAGGACGTCGAGTCGACAGGCCGCCGAATCAACAAGAATAAGGAACGAGGAAGAGACTGCCCCAGACTGCCCGGCACTAATTGTGGTGCCAAGGGAAAAGAGCACCAATCAGTTCTCCCATTGAGGAGTGACGAGAACGGGGACTCTCGATCTGGCAACAATTGATGTCACTCCTCCTATCCACGAACTGCTGCCGCACTCTGCATCAGAGAGCCCACAACAGGAAAGGAGCTGGAGAAGGGAGCGATCGGAATGAGGCTCCGAGGCCGAGGAGGCCACTTATATAGGGCCCGAGATCAGTGATGAGTACCCATGTGTGGATGCCATCTGAGCCACCGCCTCCCCTCCATTCAGGCCGTACAACCTCATTATCACTCTGAATCGGGCGCGCCTGTGCATGGATAAGTGGATTAAGACCGAGTGCGCGGTGTGACAGTGTGTAGGAGGGCCACAAAGGACAGAATCATGGAGGAAGAAAAGGCGATGACGACATCGTCGAGGAGGAACTATTTTGGATGCCCCATTCCTCTCGTTCTTCCGGGGCCTGTTCTCATTTCTCCGATTGCACGCAACTGAGGAAGAACTATTCTTGATAATTGCTGTCGTCGTTCCGTGAGCATCAAGTTTCATGTTCCATTGCAGGCGGACACTCGCATGATCGCCACACGTTCTGATGAAGACGTCGAGCACGGAGACGTTGTAATTGTGAGAATCTTCAGATGTAATTTTAAATTAAGACAAACTAGAACATTCAGGAGATGTAAGGCAGGGAAATATAAAATGAATCAAAGTAACAGGTAGAGAGCATTGGCGTATTTTACTATTGGACGATGAGATTAGGATGGGCCTCTCGACAACGTTCAGTCGTCGGTGGCAGTGAGGGGGAGAAGTTACTACGAATGATTCGCCCCGGAACATTGACGCTCTTTTATCCCGGATGACATTGCATGCATCGTTGCGCTTAGCCCGCAGATGAGCATCATCCCGGTTGGGAGACGTGCAACATGAGGCTCATGATTAAAGATCATAAATGTTGGCCTACTGCACGCCAAATTTGCTCCTGGAAGTAACTTCATGCAAACGAGCCATACGAAAATTAGTACCAATTGTTCCCGAATATCCAGCGTTTCCAAGTTCACCGTCCCATAACATTCAAAGTCATCTCTTGGCTGTTTTATTGTGATCCTCGCAATTACATTTTGCTACGTGGAAGATGTTGCTCGCTAAACACCAAAAGTGCGGAAAGAAATGAGGATGCTCAGCGCCTGCCGCAATATCTCATCTTTGAAAGCTGCGTCATTTGCAGACACAATAACTTCTTTGTAGGTTCTTCCTTCTGTTTTTCATTCTACCGACCCATTTTTCACGGTCGTCGAGTGCCCATATTGGCCATGCCATTTCCTCCCAGCCACTGGTCAGACATGTATTGAATTTCGAAGCTGCGGCTGCTGCCGAAATGTGATCGGAAGCATGGGCGATGGGAGTAGATAGGGGTCGGCTGTGGAGTGAGTTGTGGTGTGTGGCACATGGGTAGCTCTTCCTCCGGGGTATTCAGTCATCGTCGCCCCCAGGGGGGAAGCGACCACTTCCCCGCCTTGTTTTGCATTGCCTCTTCGCACTCATCGGACGTCAGTCTCGTTCCATCAGCAATCGGGGGTAGGAGGTGCACCTTGGGAGGCCCCGCCCCCCTCCCGTGGAGGGAGCCGCCAGAGAGCAGAGTCGCCTCCCCCGCCCTCCCCTCGCACCTCCCCCCATGGCATCGCCGTTCACCGCCAAAACTGTGAGTTGGGGGCCTCCTTCCGGGGGAGGGGGATTACATGGCAGTGGCGGGCGCTCTAATTAAATTCCCTCCCCTATCTGCATGCACATTCATCTACCAATGCTATGCATCCAGTGGCCTTTTTGAGCCCCCACACCGAGACCGTGGGCGGATGAGGAATGAATTGGAGCCAATCCATGCCCATACAGAGACAATGAGCATAAGGCTTCTACTGCCTGATGGTTGGAAAGTGGAAATGGCAGATACGTAGACTTCGTGTCGGTGTGTCCAGCTGTGAGCCTTGAGACTAACGAAGAGAAGGGACGAGAGGAGTAATATGAGTTGTTATTGTTGCAGGGCGACGTCGCCGTCAGCAGCAAGACGGCCATGGAAGGTTGGTCTCTTCTTCCACTTCCTAATTGCCACTCTGACTTCCCGTGTGGTCTGGTCTCCCAATCCCTTTGTGTCCCAATTCCACGTCCTTCCGTCCCTTCAACTTTGCCCTCCCTCCCCCAGTCCGAGAATGATTGCAAAGTGCTGCAAAAGCGGGAGTGATGCCCAATCTGGTAGCTGTGAGTCGGCGATTCCTTCCCCTCGTTCCCTCATCCCCTCCCTTCTTGTTCCCTCCCTTGAGACTCCTCAATTATTGCGTCCCCTCGTCTGCGTTCACGTTATGGGGGGTATCATCGTGCCTCCATCGTGGAAACTCCACGGGAAGAGAGAATGGGCTGTTTTGTGGAGGAGCAAAACACCTTTGCAGAGTTCAAGGCAGCCTTCGACTTCTTCGATGAGAACAAGGATGGATGCATCACGAAGGAGGTTGACATCCCCCTGGAATATTGCGTCGTTCCTCCCGTCACTCGACCCTTTCGCTTCCTCCTCTGCACAGACATGTCATACTATTTTTCCGAGAATTTTGCAACAATTTAGAATGCAGGCTCAAATTACCAAAATTGCGGTGCTTCTCACACCCCCGGAAAGTTTTGTACGAATTTGCTGGAAGCATGTGGGAGAATTGTTGATGGGGGAAGGAGGGAGGGGGATCTTCTCACATGGCATAGTTGGACACTGTTTACTACCGGCCGGCGCTTGTCGCTTCCAGACGGCCGACGCAGGGGAAGCTCCCAAATGAAATCTGCATAACTTGATAGGAGCTTGCGCTGGCGATGAACAAGTGCGGCCAGCGGCCCTCGAAACTCGACATCGCCATTATCATGAATCAAGGAGACCACGACAGTGAGGACAGATTCAACTCCCCTCTATTCTCTCTCCCTTCAGACAACGGAGTGATCACTTTCGATGAGTTCGCCAGTCTCATGTCGGGCAGTGCTGGAAGGTGAACTCCCAGTCTATTCCGGTGATATTCTGTGGGTGTTCAGGTTCAAGTACACATACTCTCAACTCCGCGAGCAATTCGATATGTTCGACAAGGTAAATTTTTCATGCACTCCTTTCTCCTCGGTTGCTCATCCCTTCCCCGTCATCCCCCATTTTGCATTCTTTGCCCCGTCGTTCTTCCAAATTCTGACTGAGGGCTCCCGGATGACTCCAGGATAGGCTCGGGAGCGGATGGAGAGTCTCTCTCTCCTGCCTTCTTTTCTCGCTTCGTTTGAGTACTCGAGGGAAGGGGGAGGGGGTACCTGTGGACGAATGGTTTCCCTCTCCGTTCTCATCCATGCATATGCGAGTGGCGCCTTCTCGTTTTCCATTCAAAGAAAGACTCTCACCTTGAGCAGCGACACCGCCTCTCCCTTTATCTCGTCAGCCACTCAAACAGAAACAAGGCCCCCATGAAAAGTTCCGGGACTCTTTGAGTCCGGGTACAAAAGCACCCGTCAACCTCAGAAACTCATTGAACAAGAAGAAGTGCATGCATTTTCGATGAGCTGAGGTTTCTTTCTCGTTGTATCAAATCCGGGGGATCATGGGCATCGAAGGAGAAGCGGGACGAATACAAATGGCCCTTCATTCATTCGCGGCGCTCCGCCGAAGAGAATTCGCAGTCCCTCTGCCCAATTCCGCGAAGCCATGGAGTGTAATAACAATGGCCCAGTTGATTAATAGACCACCCTCTGTGGGGAGTCGGACAGGGAGTCCCGTATTCGAAACCAATCTGTTGAGGGGCCGAAGAAAGTATTGCAGGACAAGGACGGATACATTGAGAAGACGGAGATGATCCAGATCGTGGCCGAGCTCGCATTGGGGTCTTCGTTCCCTCGGCACACGATCGAACAACTATTCCGGGAGGCAGATGTCGATGGAGATGGAAAGATCTCCTTCGAGGGTATCCCTTTTGATTTCTGAGATATGTAGATCTCCCATATTCCAATCAGAAGCCCGATATTGGTGGAAGCCTTGTTATAGTCGTGGAAGAATCAGGAGGGGGCCTTCTGTCTAATTGGGAGGGGACTGGGCTGTGGTCGCGTGTCTCATTAGACTACGACGCCCCTCGACGTAACCGCAAATGAAAATGAACACACGCCGGCGGGGCCTGGGAAGTCTCTCCATTGTAACTCATTGTCCATAATCATCGACGACAGCTCTCTAGGCACACTTCGAAAACATGAGTCACTAAAGATTTCCCTTCCTTTCAGAGTTCGTACTGGCAGTGAACTGAGGAATCTCCACACGTATCACTCATCCCATTGGATCAGTTGGTCTTTGATAGTAGTTGTGAAATTGATTAATTCTCCTTCAGATATATTCCCTCACGATTTCAAGCATTGCATGTTTGCCTATGTCATCCCTTGTATTTCTATAGACCACGTTCGAGAGTATAGAGTCAAAATATTATTGCACAATTTACACGCGATTAAAGTTTACAGAGATTGCGTAAGGCAACGACATGGAAGAAGTGGAACCGTGTAGATAAGACAGAAAAGCATCCAAGGCACTGGGAAAATACCGATCTCTAGATCACAGGAATGGGGAATGGAGAGGGAGACAATTGTGTGCAAGGAGAGAGGTCTTGGGTATCGTTTCATAAACGGTTAACTTCGACACAATACTGTTAATACAAACCGAACTTAAAGAACGACTGGGAGCAACTTTTTTTACTAGTGGGACGTTTCTTAAAGTATCGGCTTTATATTTGTCGTAATTTTATGATTTACGAAGTTGCTTCCAGTCCTTCTTTAGAACACATAAAAACTGTGTAACAAGGGGGCGTTTTCTGGAGATTCAGGAGTGTCAGTAGGAGTTGTTTCCTCTTCGTCGTCTGCAGCCTTCAGACGTGCTCGCGGGGCACGAAGTCGGGAGTCTCCCCGTTGCCACGAGGCAGAATCTCTCGCTCTGCAGGCGGTTCATGTGTAATTATAACCACTTCACCACTCCCAAGCACACAGAAATTATTCAAATCGTGATGAGCGAAACTTTTGGTGGTAATTAAAACCGATTATTGCGAGTATTATTCCCTCGTTCTATGTAGGCATGTGAGCTCAATGCAATTTCGCTGTTGACAAAGGAATATGTTGGCAACAAAATGAAGCGTCAGTGAGCAAGTCTGAAGCGTTGGTGCGGTGGGGGGATACCTGTTGGGAGTGTGTCTGACAGATTCGACGATACATTACCATCGTGATCGTCGCTGAGGTTCGAGTAGCGCATCGGCCCATTCGTCACGCCCGGAATCGTCGGCAGATGGATGCTGAAACCAATTCTCCCGGAATGAACACTCCCATTACAGATACCCACTGACGATACCAACGAGAGGGGAGGGGAAGTGTGCCGGAGATAAATGTGCTTTCTAAGTGGGATGGCTTCTTCTTACAACTGGGATAAAACGGGCTAGGGACAAGGGGCGCACCACTTCGCCGCCTTCTTGTGGAGGTTGAACTTGTAGACGAGGAAGGCGAAGACGCAGCAGAGGAGGGAACCGAAGACGACGACTGATCGGAAGGAGCTCGGACGCCCGTTCAGAGTGTACGGTACTCCAAGCAAGATCGGAGGGCAGATCTGCAAGGACAAAGGAGAATGTGCCATGGGGAGATTTGTGTGCTGCCAAATGACAGGAGTGTGGATGTGCTACGTGAAGCGACGAGGCCAAACCCCAGAGAGCGTGACTACAGACTCTTCCCCCCTGAAAATACACCACCCCAAGCACAGAGGAAGCGACACCGACGACCACCACGACCATTCTCATACGTTTTGTTACGGCAGACGGAATAGAGAACGCCTGCGGAGATGGCCGCGAAGAGGAATCCAATCAGCGGAGCCAGTCGCGAACTCAGAGAACCCCGGCCGCATAGCTGTTTTTTTATTAAATAATTTCTGTTTTCTTAACCTGAGTGGAGAATTCATATAAAGATGATTAGTAACCTCTCCAGAAGGAATGGAGTAGAGCTGGCGTCCCTTGAGGTGAACTGGGGTCGCGCATCTAAATGGTGAAAAATCGTAATGTAATCGATGGTAAACAGGATTTCGAGCATTCGATCGTAAGTTGGCAACATACACAGGGGAATCAGTTGTTTCGGATATGGCAGCGAGATTTTCGTGCTCGCAGAGGCAGTTGAGGGGAATGTTGGCGCCGTTGAACTCTTCCAGCTGAAAACGTACTTATCATCTACACGAAGCATAGAATAATTACCTTGTTCCAAGCGAGTAGATCCGCTCCTAGCTCGTCCACCTTCGTGTTTGCAAGCCAGAACGTCTCGAAAGAAACAGTCCTCTAGAGCAGGGCATTCTCACCTTCACTGACACGGTCTTATTATCCTTGTCTGCCTTGTAACCGAAGGCATTCTCGTCCATCTTTGTTAATTTTGTCGAGTTGTTCAAGCTGATTTTCTGAAATCATGGGGTTGTAACGATTGTTTTCAAATGCACCGCATTTCACACAAGTTAAAATTATTTAATCGCTCGTGATTTCACGTGATTATTTTTCTGTTTGCTTAAAACAATCTCAGTGAGACAGATATTTCTTTTCGCAAAGAACGATGGAAATTTTCTGCTAGTTTTCAAGACCGTAAGATTCTGGAGTCCGCAGAATGCGCAGTCCTCGATGGTGTTGAGCAATGGCATGTTCTCCAGGAAGAGATTCGTCAAATTCGATTCGAAATCGAAGGACTTCTTGTGACTGAAATGTATCAGTTTGGCAAATAAGTGTAGAGCAAATTATTTGTTCATATGAATTTCATAAGCAATAGAGAAAAAGAAAGAGCTGACATTTCGGTTATGGTCGTTTCACTCATGTCGAGGTCCGTGAGATCAGGGACGTCTTTGAGTCCATCCGGAATATCCGAAAAATTATTCCGGCGAATCGACAGACCACGAAGCTTCCTGAACACACTTAGATTGTACGGCAAAAAAGCTTTCCGACTTCAGTCCTTCAAGGATTCCGATGGGAATCTTCTTCAGATTACACGAATCCATCGACAATTCCTCCAGGTTTTCGAGTCCATCGAAAGTTGTCTGATAGCAAGGATAAACAGGCAGTGAATGAACTACTCACGCTGTCCAGTTCGATATCATTTTCATCAAGGGACAACTTCTTCAGATTTTTAAGATTGCTAAACGGCTTCTGCAACTCATTTTCAGAAAAACAAGGGTGGGGATTAAAAACCTTTCCTAGACTCGTGAGATCGTTATGAGAGAGATCGAGGACGTGCAGCGAATCGCCCAATCCTTCCCACATCGAACTGAACAATTATTAAAATTATTATATTAACTTGACTTACGAAGTGACTGCCTTCAGCCTATTATTCTTCAGAATGAGCCTTTTAAGTTTGTTGAAGGGCTTAAGAGCGCCCTTTTCGATCTTTGAAATGTGATTGTAGCCGACGTCGAGGGCTTCGAGTGTTTCTGCCATTTCTTCAGGCATGTGACCCTGCGATGCGAGAAGAAGTAGTCAAACTCGACTGGGTTAAACCTTCCGAAGGACAGTGATGGCATTGTTCATGAAGAAGGCCTGGACGGGGGAGAATCCCTTCTGAACGTTCATATTGAGAACGTAATTACATAGGGGCATGCCTTGATGGTTTTGGGGTCGATGGTAACGTCGAGAGTGTCGAGAAGTTTGGGGATTTTAGAGCTACCCTCTGGATCAAACAGCACCTCAAGTCACCCACTCCTCAATCGTATCTGAGAAATAACTTACTGATACGCAGTGAACTTCCCCCTTTTCGAGATCCAAGCATTCGCACGCCTGCTCTTCGGAACCGTCGCAGATATCTATTGCTTCATCGTCCTCCTGCACCTCTTCTTCCGGTTTCGGTTTCTGCAATGTTCGATATTTCATAACTTCTTAGATTGTGGGTATAATCCGAAACAAATCCCCTATCATTATCGCGCCTGTCACTCAGTGATTGCTCATCGGACCATCCAACCAATTCACTCAAAATCAACTTAAATTTTTACGGAATTTTGAAATAGACTACCTTTCCCTTCTTGTGAGATGGCATCGGTTTTACTTCTTCCGCGCTTTCTTCCTCGCCGGCATCTTCTTCTTTTTTCTTCGGTTCTTTGACGCGTTCGACCCGCTTCAGCGAAGCGTGCGAAAGCTACAAATTTCATATACAAAAGAATGCGAGGAAAGACTTACACTTCTGGAGTGGGTGCCATCGCCGAGAGAGACGGTGGCTAAGACGACTAGTAAAAGGGCGAGGAAGAGAACCAGCCGCATCTCCCCCTGTAACTCGCTCACTGATTCCTCCACGTCAACGCAGAGATGACTCGCACACGATAAAACAGTCGACGCTTCAGTCAAAAACGTGGCAAGATGAAAGGACGATCGAGCTGTCACTTATCTATACAGACTGCGAGGAGGGAACGGAGAAGATTCTCCCGTGTAGTATTAGCGAGTTCAAGCAAAAGAACTAGGTTCGTAGAATGGAGACAGCTGCCGAGTGAGGGGGGAGTCGGGAGACAAGTGGCGGCCGGCCGAATCGATCTCTGTTCGCCCCGATCTGAGGAGGTGCCGGGCAAACACAAACAAGGATGAAGAGAGAGAGAGAGAGAATAGGGAGAGTTTATTAGCGAGTGGATAGGACGAAGTGTACGAGAGCCACGGGACTCGGTCAATAGGCAGTGATAAGGAGGGAGTGAGTGATAGCAGAACGCTCCCATGGTACCAGTCGACCGGAAACAACCATAGTCGAGGGACGAAGAGTACCGACGTCCGGGGCAGGAGGAACAGTTTTTGTCTCCATCAGCGACCTTGAAAAGGGAAGGGCGAGTGAGCAGTAGCCGTATTTGCTTCCACTCCCATCGCTTGCTGTCAAGGGCAATGCCTATACTCATTTTCCTTGCTTTTACACACGATTATACGATCAAATTGCCCTATGAAAGACGGTAGAAAAACAAATTCAAAACTGGCGGCCGGAGTAGATGACCGCGACGCGACCGCTCGCCGAGTTCACTCGGGGCGCGGCTTCAACTGCCAGTGCGCCCGAGTGCGAGTGGCGGAATTTAATTCCATTATTTATTTCGCATTCTTGGCGTGCGAAGCCTTTGACATGAGCACGTCAAAAACATAACTACCTTTTGAAGTGCGAATGACTGTAGCCTTCAGACTATGAGGCATTGTCGGAGGAAGCAGGGTTCTGCCCAATTTTTTGCCGTATTCCTTTTCTCTCTCCTCTAGCACAGTGCAGTGGCAGTGGTCGTCCATTCTACGATATTGATCCCCTCTGCCGTGGAACGTGTCTTGCCCACTGCCCCCGCTCATCGCTCCGTCCCATCTCCCCCTGCACTCTACACTTTCTTTTCTCCGTTGGGCATTTGCTTCGTGCCCCTCGATCAATATTCGTAGGTGTCGACAAGCCCCTACTTCAATCGTTTTCGTGAAAGTTGATTTCCAGCCAGCCTCTAGGAGATATTATTATGGCCTTTCAGGTAATGCCGTCCCTCACCCTTCCTGCTCACCCGGTGGAGGCAGCAACTTCCATCGCCCTCCACATGGTTTCGCGTGGAGACGTCAGTGCACTCCTCTCTCGCCGTATTTTAATTGCATTTATCTGCAGAATCCGAGTTACTGGAGACTCGATATCGAAACGCAGATCAACCTCTATCCAGATCACCCTTTCACTCCTCACGCAAAGGTACGCATTGTCACGTATACATTAAGCAAGTTAGTTTTTCACGATATATTAAGATCATATAAATATTCAGTTTGATTTTCCTTCAAAAGGGAAGCCTACTGGATTCTGTTTCAGTTTAAGTGTATTCATTAGCTCAATAATTTATTGACGAAAATCATAACACACAAACAATAAAATACTTTGTTTTATCAGAGTTCCCTTTGCAGAATGTGAAATCTCTTCTGGACGTGATGCACCTCAGTGGCACACGCATCCCATGGAGGGACGCCGCAGGCAACCTCGCCACCTCCGACCCCACCGTCACTCTCATCCCGAATGTTCGCGTCGAGACCGGATTCACTCGGGTCCAGTATGAGCAGAACCTCGAGGTCATCTACGCCCAGGCGGGATACCGTAATCCGAAGGTCGTCCTCTCCAGAAATGGAGCACATGTCATCGAGGATCCCATCTCTGTCGCTCCCCACGTCGTCCCCCACAACCCGGCTGCTGTACGGGGCGCATCCATTATGAACGCCTTGGGGATCAACGTTAACGTCAGGCGGCCTGTTCCCCAGCAGGCAGCTGCTCCCTTCGCCCCAATCCACCAAATGCTCCCCATGGCACCGGCACCCGGTGCATTCCCTCTCGGCCCCGTCGGCCCTGCCCTCCCCATCGCCCCCGCAGCTCCTTCTTTCCCTGTCGGCCCCAACATGCATGCCATCGGCTACCCCATCCCCAACAACCTCTCCTTCGTCCTCGCCCCGTCGGTGACGGCCGGAGGGCCGCCCAGGGAAGAAATCCCCGCCGATTCCGAGAGCGACGGAGAGTACGATGCCAGGGCGTAAGGAAAGAAATGAAGCCATACGAGAGAGATAGGGAGATTTGGCGAGACTGGTAAATCGGTAATAGTTATAACATGACCCTGCGCTGTATATTTTCTTAAGTCGCCCCCTTACAGATACGTCCAGAGTATTCCATTTCACGACAATTCCGAGTGTAGGTCAGTATCGTGCGATCTTTCGTCCCGGTTCCTTGTACAACGTCTTGTAGTCTATTTTTCCTATGATCGATAAAGTCTTTTGACATGATGGTAGACGTTGGGCCTCGGGAGTCTCATTGTCGTGGGAAGAGGAGGAGTTCCCGGAGGGGAGGAACGACGCCTCTTCTCCCCTCATCTCACAGCAATTGTGCGTGTGATCACGGTGTCCACGTGTTTCAGGGGGCCGACAGAGTCCCCCACCGAGGACTACTGCCTTCCCCCTGCTTTCAGAGAAAGGACCTCCTGACCCACGGTCATTCTCCCTTCCACTACTCGTTTCAGATCAGTCGGTCCCCCATCCGCTCCTTTCCAACTCCGATGGCTCCCTTGGTCAATATGACTGGAGCGCCGGTGGCCGAGCGCTACTTCGCTTCGCACAGCATCTTCAATGACTATGTTAGTTTCGATGATGGGACACCGATGGGTAGTTTAGCCGTACGTCGTGGGGACTCTTCGCGGTCTTCTCTACCTCGGCCTCCTCACTTTCTGGTCTCTCGTTGCTCTCCTTCTCTGCTCCTGCTGCCGATTCTACATGAAGGTACGGTATCCTCAAATGCTGTCAGAGAGCGTCTTCCTCAGGGCGGATCGGAGGACGGCGAGGAGACGGGAGCCATCGAGATGCAGGAGTTCTCCAAGGAAGAAGAGTCCCCGAACCCAGGGAGGCGAGCGACTCTCTGACTCCTCCATTCCGATCTCCGACCATTCAGTGCCTCAAATCATAACATGAATCTCCCCCTAATAGATCCCTGCCAGGTCGATAAAGATTTTCCCTCGTCTCTGACAGGAATGACTCGACAGAAGGGAGGGAGAAGGCAGGGGGCTCCTCTCCCAGCCGCGTCATCGGGGAAGGAGGGACGAGAAGAGGGATGGAGCTCCTCCTCCTTTATCAGATTCGTTCAGTTTCCCGGGCTGGCCGGTCGTTTAGCTTATTTTCTCGTTAAAACATCCTTAAATTTTATTTATAATAACAAATAATTTTGAACCTTTGAATATTTAACGCGCAAAATCATATTATCAGAGATGCAGTTGAGGTCTCTTCGCGTCGTTTCGTCTCAACCAATGGAGGATCCAACAGCCCATCCGATGGACTCATCGATCGAAGACGCACCGGTAAAAGATAAATGGGATATTAAGACGGGAACCTTTACAGAAAAAGAGGCGCGGCAGGCCTAAGGGCAGCATAAACATCAAGCGTACAATCGAGAAATCACCGGAAGTTGTGACCGTAAAAGAAATCAATATGCAGGGAAAGGCGAAAACTGAGAAGATAAAAAATCTCAAGATATCTCGGTTATTTTCGGTTTCGTGCACAGAAGTCAATGCAGGTTGTGATCAAAGGACTGGAAGACGCCAACGAGTTACTCCGGATGCAAAACACGATGCTACAGGTTGCACATCTCACGAGATCTATCTTGAACTGAACATTTGAAGACAAATGCAGCTTCGAACGCTCAAGAAATAGCAACCCTTCGCTACGAAAGAGACGAGGCGCAGGTACAACGCAATGTGATGCGACCACCGATGAACTCCTTTACAGAAGGCTGTTTGGAGAAAAGACAAGGATCTGGTTGAATACCGATCATACGAGGTTACCGATCAGCATTTAATGATCGAAAGATTCTTCTTACAGACCAATACGGCAGAGCACCTGAAGATTCAACAGCTTCAGAACGAGCTCAAGAAGCAAGAGGTAGTGCCCCCTTTTGAATTTCATCAGTCCCTCGTTTCAGAATGCCCGAGAATGGGCGCTGTCAATGCTGAAGGGAGAGATTTCCCTCCCTCCCATCACCCAGTTCGTCCCCAGCCACCGCAGCATTCGCCCTCCCATCCATCCTATCACTATTTTCCCAAATGCCACTGACTCTATGCCTACTTCTCAACTGTCCTCCCAGCAACCTCAAGCCTTAGTTTCCTCACAGATAGCTGCACCGATTCCGGCCCCTTTTTTCCCGATCGTCGCCTTCAACAACAACAACAACAACAACGTGATGGGAACTCCCAACATCCCCTCCAACGCATTCCCTAATCATGGCAATCTTCCTTATTCCAATGCCATTCCGTCTGCTCCTTCGGCCTTTCACACTGTTCCTCCTCTCCTACAGAACCCTCCTCCTTACCGCTCTACCCCTTACTCTACTACTCAGTCAAACACTGCTGGCATCTATGACAATCCGGTGCCTGAGTCGTCTACTTACAATCCTTCTTGTGCCATTTCAACGGCCATGTGGTGTGCTCTTGGACCCTCTAGCGTGGAAATCATTGAATGAGCAACTCATATGACTCAATATTCCTATTTCCAAGAATATTAACCTCATTCTTTGCTTGCATACTTTTATTTTATATGTAGTTAACCAATGCGACAGGGATAATAGAGAACCTGTTTTATTTATTCAAGGGCAACAATCATTGTGATTTGAGGCTGCGAGATTCGATTCAGGGCGATAAAAGGGATGGTGTTTGTGATAAAATGCGCTTGTCAGTAAAGAAAAAGCTCGTATAAACTGGTCACTCGAAGCACATCACAAGCAATCGGCTCTTAACACTAACGCTGGAGATTAACAGTTATTTTTATAGTCAATGAGCTTGGCAAGCATCATTGGATGCATCCGGTGCTTGCAGCTGAGATACTACGCATGATAGTCGCTGTGTGTAGCGCTATTTTATAAATGCTCTTTAGGGTACGCGTTATGAGAGTATGAATGCAGATTAGGGTACGCGTTATGGCTGTCCAAGGCGGCAAATGCGATACGCGAAAAGCAGCGAGAGAACCTATGTACAAGAACTGATTATTGCATAGCATAACGAATATTCGCACTAAATTATTAATTATGTAGATATTAATTGGAAGTTTATTATAGATCTAGCCTACGAAATTCTATTGCTATAAGCAAGTACTGACTTGGATGGGTGAAGGCGGTGTTCAAAGAAGTGACTCGATCTTCACCTGCCACTCGTCTGCCTCGGCCTTCGAGTTCGCCAGCAGAGAGAAGGTTCGCTTCGTCGTTCGAATCTTTAAGGAGGTGTCATGAATATGAAGGGAAGAGACGAAGGGAAATGTCTTCTACTTCTCGGTCTTTGATGCTTTCTCGTTCTTACTCATGACAACAGGACGATGTTTTTCTCAAATATAAGCTCACAGTCTATCAAAAGAGCGCGTTCATGTGAATATATTCTTCCACCATCTCTACTCAACTTTAATTTTAATTTCTATGCCGTCAGGAGCACTTGAAATGATACAGGAGTAACCTCGATGACGGCAGTTCCCCTCCTTGGTACGTGGGCGGCATCAGCGCTGACGATGATGGAGTGCAGCTGGTGGAGGTCGATGTCCCCACGGATCTCCGTGTCCATCGGTGAGTCCATGTAGTACATCTGAATAGTGGATGATTGAGAGTGAGAGGGTAGGGATGAACCTTGCGGGACTTCTGGTCGAGGATGAACCAGCGTGGCTTCCAGAACTTGAACGTCGCCCCCTTCTTGCAGAGAGTCCCCGAGTGGATGGGCTGGATCTGGGAGAGAGAGAGCATGGTAGGTAGGGAGGGAAGAGACTGACGGTGCTGGTGTCGTAGGAAGGCTTGCGGGAGAACTGTTTGATGGAGAAGGCGGGAGACGAGGTGGGCTCCTCGGCCTGCTGAGAAGACTGCGAGGGGCGGGGAGTGACGCCTGAATTGTGAACAGTGAACGAATGATGGAAGGGATGTGTTCATACCGTTGGTCTTGAGGGTGGAGTGCTCGCTGGAAGGAGGGATGACACTGATGCTCCCGGTGCGCTCGGGAACTTCCGCCTTGAATGCGATCGATGATAGTGGAGCGAAATTAAACTGACGACAGGAGTGAAGGGTGGAGGCATGGATTGGGGTGTGCGGCCAATGACGTTTCGACCGTCCATCAGGTACTTGAGGACATTCTTGCGGGCTGCGTGAGATGCCGTCCCCAACTTGCGATGCACCTGTCAAGGGACAATTACACTCATGAAAATAGGTGTGAACTGACGTGGTCAGGGATCTCGGAGTCCTTATCCATCTCGAGCTTCTGCATGCACTGCTTCCACGACGGGCCCTCCTTCCCTCGCACGAGCAGAGTCGAGATCTGGCTGCAAAGATCAAACATCACTAGAAACAACCGATTTGTATCAAACCTGAATCGCTCTAGCTGCGAAGAGAATCCGTTGCCGATGGTGAGGTCCTTGCAGGCGTAAGGATCCTCTGCCTCCACGATGTCTCCTTTCTGCCTCGTCGTTTTGTTCTCGTTCCTCTTGGCCATTTCCTCGTCTCGCGCCGTCTTCTCGCTCAGGGCGATCTCTGGGAGAGATGGTGCTAGGGAAGGGAGAGGGAGGACCCTCACCGATGTCGTAGGGTGGCCCGTGGGCGATGAAATCCTCCGTGTAGTACTCCCAGAGATCCATAGAGGCAATGTGCCACCGGACGTCGAGGAGTGGAGGCGTATCCAGGGGGTCGTAGAGGAAGTTCGTGAAGATCGGACGCTCCTCCTGCTGGTCCTGGAAAAGGATGAGTTGGTGCTGGTACAGTTGAAGGAGTACCTCGATGAATCGGAAGATGCAGTGGTGGGCCTTGAGATCGGGGACGATTCCCTCGATGTGCGCCCTCTCCATTTCGTTGTCCTTCACGAACGTCCGGAATCGGCCAGACTGCAACCAATTCGATTTGTCAACTCGAAAATGAAGATCCCACCTGGGAGTGGTAGGCGATGAATCGGATGAGGAAGTCGTTGAACTGGAAGGCGGACGGGAACTGCGCCATGATCTGGTGGACGCAGTCGAGGAAAAGGAGGAAGACGGGGGCGAATCCACTCTTCTGCGAGGCCGTCGATTGATTGCTGCGGTGGGAGAAACGGTGCCCGAGGGACAGCCACTCCTTGCAGATCAGCTGCTGAAATGGCGGCGACATTAGGCGTGGAAGAGCGAGGGAGGGCCGACCTGAAATCCCTTGATTGTCCTATAGTGTGGATCGGCGAGGATCTGGACGAGGGAAGCGATTTGGCACGTGGCATCCGAACCGTCCTCGATGGCGAGGAGAACGGAGGAGTTGTAGGCGGAGAGGAGGGTGGCCATGCACGACGACTGCTGGAGAAGAGTCGAGATCTGCAAGGAATACCATCTTATCTCCTTTATCGGTTTTTCTCCTGCCCTCTTTCTGTAGAAATGTTAGTGAATGAGCGCTTTTTAAAATTAAATTCGCAATATTTTTCAGTAAACTATCTTTATAATTGAATCCTCACGTGGTGAATGTATCCGCTCTCGTCGATCTGGGCGTGGATCGACTTGCCGGGCGTTTCCGCGTGCTCGCTGCGCAGGGCCTTGGTGAACTTCTTGAAGGAGTCCTTCATGTCGTGGGCCGTGGGGTAGGGGAGGGGCACAAAGTCCACAGTTCGATCGAAGCGAAGAGCCTGTGGGAAAGTTGAATAATTAAAAATGACAATAGAAGAAGTTGGCTACCTTGGAGTTGGCCTTGTCTCCGAAGACGTAGAGACTGCGATGGACGAGCTTCGCCTTGTCGATGGCGGGAGGGAGGTCGTCGATGGAGATGGAGGAGGCACCGACGCTCGCTGAAAAATATTGAATTATCACGAAAATTCAGAGGGTATTGAATTGATTTTAGTTTCCGTCTGTAAAAATTAGTTTCCTTCTTGCACTTTGTCCGCTAAATCGAGAAGAATCTGATTGGTTCGATGTCATCACAGATGGAGAAGGGACTCACTCTTCATGACAGTGCTACTCCGCGTGCTGCTGTTGCGTATGAATAAATTGGCGTTCCTGAGGGCGTCGTTCGTATTCCTCCTCATCGGATCCATCGCCGTCTGAGTTTACCTCTGGCGTGAGAGGGGAGAGGGCGACTGACCGGGTGGACACTGCTGGGGGCGGAAGAGTGCAGGGACTCCGACGAGTACCCGAGGGAGGCCAGGCTGTTGATGTCCCCAGTCGCAGATGGAGAAGCAATCACCAGGCGACGGATGTAATGCTCCTGTAAAATAGAGGTTACGGGATTCCCTGGAAAGATTCAGGGCACTCTATCGGTACTAAGTTAATGCACACTACACAAAGGCATCCATCGACGTTTACAATTATGTCTCACTCAACGGACAGATCTACCGACACCACATCTAACAGAGGGTAAGGGTGCAGCGAGTGAGAGTATACGAAGAGAGGAAAGTCCATTGTCTCCTGTCAGCCTCTGTAACAGAGGACGCAGCAGAACGAGAATCTTCGTCTCCGACGACTGCAATGTTACAGAGGAGAACGTACACTGGACGACACGAAGGAGACGGATCCTCCCCGCCGGAAGGCGGCCGGAAGGGTCACCTGGTGGGCACTGCTCGTGATGGGAGATGAGGAATCGGAAGGGCGATGAGAGGGAAGGGAGTGGTCACGGTGGGGAGTCGACGACAAGTCCTTCGCCTGCTTCTTCATCATGCTCACCACCTGCAACAGGAATGAGGAGTTGTGCAAGTGAAGGAGGTGAAGAGGAGAGGAGGAGAAGAGAGAGAGGGGAAGAAGTGGGGGATGTCAATTAGGATAGTCTATTGGAAGGTGACGAAGAAGGGAAGGAGACGTGCATGGATGGGACTGTGGAGGAGGGGGGTTCGAACGTTAGGGGTGAGAAAGCTTGATCCGCGTATGAGGAGGGCGCCTCGCTCGTGTGTCCACGTGACGACGGGAAAGCGGCCGCCCTTGAAGCCCTTGGCGATCTTCGGCAGAACAGAGTCCGAAACCGAAGAAGGAATCACGAAGCGAGAAGGGTAACTGTAATTAGAAGTGATTCTCAATAGGGAGTGGCAGTACTGAAAGATCTATGAAAAGGTGAGTGGTTTAAATGTGTACTGGTTCGGCTCACACTAGTTCGAAAAAATTTCGAAAGAGAAAGGAGGGGGAGATGAAAGCCCCTTGAAGGAATTCCCACCTCTGGCAGACGGAGTACTTGGTGTTGGCCTCGCTGCGTCGGAAGTGGCCGCTGTCGGCAGCGAGTCTCAGTCTCCGGAGGTCCACGAGGTACTCGGAAGTCGCCGTCATCCGATCCCGTCCCACGAGCTCTGTGTTGAATAATTAACAGCGGCAGAGGGCTGGACTAACCATCCATGTCCAGGTACTCCTCTGTTAATGCTCGATTTGGAGAATCGTTGGATCGAATGTTAAGATCCAGAGACTCCATCTTACGACGGGCCAGCGAGCCTGAAAGCAATGAAAAATTGAAAAAAGGGAAAGAGGACTCTAACCAGGGATGGACTTGGGGAGCTGCTTGAAGACCTTCTTGAATTCTTTCATCGAAGACATTCGACTCTCGCGCTGTTGCTCGAGCTGAATGAAAACGGTCGAAACATGCCATATAGGAAAGATCGGATGATATGAAGGGGCAAACCTGGAAGTGCAGTAGATGTGCCTGTGCTGCGTATGCGAGGAGTGTCGAGGGGGCGGAGTTGCACCATCGAACTGATCGGAAGCGACGGAACATCTCGGCCACGGCCTCCGCTGTCACCTGCAGGCAATGTTATTAAAGGCGGCCACTCAATGGCAATACGAACTTCTTCATCAAAGACGACGGTGATGGTGGAGAAGGTCGAGGAGCGAATCTGCACGCAGGAATGAGTGCGGGAAGAGATCTGGAAGGAAGGAATCACAATATTCCAAGGAGGGGAATGACAACCTTGGTGGGGATGCCGTGCATCTGCCAACTGCCGGTCTTGACGTCGTCTCGGAACTTCTCCTTCGTCACGGCCATCACGGGAATGGCGCGGATAACAACCTCGTCGGCCGCTGAAAGTGGGTCTTTCCATTTGCTTTAGTCGAAATACGAACCCAGCGGATTGGCAGGATGCCCCTTGAAGACGAATCGATAGTTGGTGAGGGCGAGGAGTCCTTCGGCCGGGAGACGAGCCGAGATCGATTCGCACTGCAGTTCTGAAAATAAACATTTCTTGCTTCCTGGCTTTAAAAGGGGCATACTCCTGTGCGGTCGCTCGTCGGGTAGGAGGAATGCTCGGAGAGTGGGCACGAGGTGGACCTCGTGGGGGAGAAGCTCCGGTGGCTCCACTTCCATCTTGAAGGGAGAATGGAAGGATATAGTGGTCAAAGGCGAACCTTGGGTGGTGGGGGCAGTTTGCTACTTTCCCTGTACACCTGCTCGATCGTGTCGATGTGCATCTCGACGCAGGGGCCGATCAACTTCGTCAGTTGATCGACGCTTCGGGGAGGAATGCCGGCTGCCGAACTGATCCTGTAGATGTCAAAGATTGGATTGATGGAGGAAGGAGGACGAGAACCTGTCGGTAACTCGTGTGATCCACTTCGTGACGGACTCGCTCATGTCCACGTTGCACTTCTCGACGAAGCCAGACTCGGCGTCAGAGTCGTCCGTCGAGTCCTTCAAAGATAGAAATCTATGAGATGAAAAGCAAATGTAACCTGTCTCATCTTGCTACGCTGCTCCTTCTCCTTTTCTATCCTTTGCAGTCTGGAGGTGTCGAGGGGAATGCGCAGGAAGACCATGAGGTTGATGAAATGTTTCGCCTGTCCAAACACGATAGACTCCTCTTCCGATACCAGTCTGAAAAAAACAGACTTTAATTTTTTTAAAATAAAATTAAGCAAATATTTTTCGTGATAGAGGAGTTGATCTCCATGAAAACAAGACAAACTTAAGACAGAAAATACTGTAGAACTCCTTGAAATATGTTTTACCTCTCCATATCCGCCTCGCTCTTCGTCTCCTGCAGTTTGCGAGCAGCGAGTTGCATTGCCGTTGGTTCCTCCATGAGTCCCCACGTATCGTAAAGGCCCTTGATGTTGAGGTCGCTGCCGTCGATCGTCGACGGCGTGTTCGGCATGTACTGGTGACGCATGAGTCGGTGGATGTCGTGGAAGAAGGCAGTCTCCCAGAACCTGAAAGGTGGTAGTTTGGGGAAGGAAGGGAGGAAGTGGGCACCTCTCGTTCTCCCACACCGCGTGCTCCTGGATGCACGTGTACGCGTACTGCTGCACTCCCTGAGTCAGACTCTGCAAGGGGAAGATTTCGAAGAGTTGCTATATAACTCATTACCCTGCAGTAGACGTAGGAGAAGTGGAGGGAGGCGTAGGCGATGCCATGCTCGTCTTCCACAGATTCCTGCTCCAGAGCCACGTTGATAAGTCGGACGAGGAGTTCGAACTGTTGAGGGTGCAGCGTTGCACTGTAAATAGTCGCTTTCTCTATTGATCTTCGACTGGAAAGGTTCGCAAAAGGGAGAAAAAACTATATCTATTTGTTAAATAAATTAACCTAATAATAAAAAATTAAACGCACTTATGCACAGGGTGCATCCTTTTGACGAGAATGGCGCATAAGCGGACTCGTACAGACTGCGTCCTCAGGGCGAATTCGATGGCGGGGATTGTCCTTCTCGCTTCAGCTATCCGATTCTCGAAGATGGCCGCCACGCTCTCCTCCAGCGCCTGTAGGACGATTATTAATGCGAGTCTAGAAAATTTCAGTTTCCTTTTTCCATATGTCCTCGAGAATCGCTTTTATTTGCTTTAGAAATGTTAGACCAAAAGGGAGACACTGTTTAGCGTGAGATAACGAAGTGCGCCAAGGGAATTTATTGACGCAGTTCATTCTCACTAAAGGCGCAAATCATTCTCTTCGGTAGTTAATGGTCTATTTTTGGATGCTGATTCATGCCTGTAACAATGAAAGAAAATGTGTGGAAAAAATCAGAAAAAAAAAATAAAAAATGAGTTTAAAGTTAATACCTGGAATCGCCGTCTCCTCGATTCTTCGCATTCGTCGTCTCGAACGTGGAGGGGCGTTTCGGGGACTATTGTCTTCTGGTGCACTCTTCCTGTTGAATGGCTTGCACGTGCGGCCAGATTAGACGTGATCGAGCTCGCAATCTAAAAACAAATAAAACAGTCAGTCGCTTAATCGATATTCCTTATGTCAACGAATTTCGAGCCTTTGATTTGTGTAAACATTTTTCCTCATATTTCATTATTATACTGTTGCTCATTTGATGTACCTTCTTCTCGTCGAGATTCTGAGCAGCCTCCCTCGGCACTTCCTCCTTCATCGACACGGAGCGGAGTCGCGTGGCCGAGATCATCTCGCTCTGGCGCTCCTAAAATCAGATGCCTAGAGAAGGACAGTCTTGAATTTCCTTACATTGTTATAAATCTGCGTGGCGAGTTCCCTCACTCGGTTGTCCGTCACGTGCTTCTGATCCGACGGCATACGAGACGTCGTCGAGACAAACTGAAAGGCTATTATTTATGAAGTAAAGCAAAGCTCGTACGGTATCGAATATGTCGCATGTTCGATACGGTAGTCCCCGAGTGCTGATGAAGAGTTGGAACATGTGGTTGTCGAAGAACGACTTGAGGAAGGAAACGTTCCCATCGCACTTCAGGGCCCTGAATAATTATGATTCCAGGAGAGAGAGTGGAAAAACTAACCTCATTCCCATGTATGCAGATCGATGGAAAGCGATGAGGGGGGAAGGGAAGAGACGGACGAGTTGGAGGGCGCACCGATATCCCTCCATCAGATCGGCGTAGAAGCGAACGAAACACGCCCGCAGCTGCGAATCCTGCAGAGCTCATTCAATTCCGAGAGCATGATGAGAATCCTCACCAATGCCTCATCGTCCGGCTTCGGGGGAATCGGAGGAGCGTCGACGACGTCGATGTACTTGAGCTCGGGCAAGAGGACCTGAAAGAGTAACATTACGGAGTATATATTTTTGGTGCCTATGGCCCAAGAATTTAAATATAAGTTTTGTGCGGAAGAGTCCGGCATGAAACAAAATAAGACGTTGTTTATAAATTATTTGTACCGATTGGAGGCTGTGGACGAGTCTGCTGCCGAAGGGATCGGGAATCTCGGGGAGTCGAATGCTCATTGGAACTTCCACCGCGCCCGTGTCGAGATCCACCACAACAATTCCTTCCCTATAATGACGTTGGTTAAAACGACGAAATACGGAGTGTAGGGATAGGACATAGGAAAGATTGAGTATGGAGTGTACCTGTCGATGCCGTCGGCGCATCCTCGTAAGATTCCCATGAGGAAGGGAGTCGGGCTCTCGAGGTACTCCAGCATCGGCTCCGGGAGAACGGGCACGCACGTGTACCTGTATAAAAATATTTAATTATGTTTTTAAATTTTTATTGCGTAGAGGCATGAATAAGTTGTAAATCAGCGGGTTTTCTGCTAATCGTTGTATAGGAGGAAATTTTTAGAACTATCCCAGGTTTCAAAAATTAGATCATACGCGTATTCCAGGGGGTAGAGTAGTGCCTGGACTGCATGCGCGGCCGACGTCAACATTCTGCAGTAGGAAGAGATGAAGACGATCTTCTGGTCGCTGAGCACCGCTCGCATCACTTGCAAAAGGTTGTGCAGGCCTGGAAGTCAGGGTTACACATTGTGAGGATAAGGAATCAACCAAGGCATCGGGCGAGGATGGAGGCGGATCCGGTGCTCATGGGGATGGAGGAGTACTTGGGGACGTTGACGGTGAATCGTTCGGAGTCGAGGGAGAAGGAGTAGGGGGATCCACTGACGAGGTCCCCGCCAGAGAGGAGAGTCACCACCTGAGGAGTTGTTCGAGGGGAGGGGAGTGGTTCTTACCATGTTCTCTGCCTCCTGCAGTCGTCCCTCGAGGTGCGCTATCGACAACTTCCGAAGGCTCATCTAGAAAGAGCAAGATATTGAACAAATTCGCATGTGCCAACCACATGGCCAGTCATCTTTCCCATGTAAACTGCTCACCATGAAAAGGCGGAAGAATGCGTGGCGGGACAGGATGACGTAGACCTTGGGCTTGTAGAACGTCGAAGTGCTCCCCATGTCCTGTTCGAATCCATTCCTCTCCGAGCATCGCTCCTGCATCTGCAATTCGAGAATTTACTATATTCCAGCAACAAATTCCCCTTGAGTTTTTCTAGATTTATTAAACTAAAATTGAGAACCAAACTGTCAGGGCAACAAAACGGATTTTCAGTTATCCATTTCTGTTTCGTACGTGCAGTTCCGCACTAGTTGTTGCTTGAAGCAACATCAGGCTCACGGTCACACATCTGGTAAGCATCTGTTCACACTTCTACTAAAGCCGCAGAGTATGGTTTTTCAGGTGATCAGCGAAAGCAGTGCGCATTCCAATCCTACGAGGGAATGTTCCAGAATAAACATCGTGAAGTTAAATATATTATTATTTTAAATACCAGAACCCTAAAAATATAATAAAATGGAAACGTATGTACCTGTAGGCAGCAGGCGTACTGTCGACTCCCGTCCATGCTCGTGAGGACGTTGACGAAGAACTTGGCCGGCTCCGATTCGATCCACAGGCGCCATCCCCACGGTTGGCAGAACTGAAATTGTATAAATTCCTTGTGGTCAAGCTTCTAATTTCCACGCAGGAAAATACAAACGTCGGACAATTTTTACTATTGATCTACAACTGCAAGTCCCCCTCCATGCACTACTTGCCATTAAACGGGGTTTGAAATTGTAGATTAAGGACTTTTAGAGCCAGGCATTGTAATTTCATTATTTATAGATAAATTACTTGGCAATTCGCAACACTCTCGCCGCTCAAATATCAATGTAAAAACACTGAAAAGAATTACTGCCATCTCGTTTGGTTTAATTGGCACATGTCCTTTCTCACCACTTGAATGCTGTTGCTGAAAGCGACGTCGTCCCAATCGGAGTCGGGGAATCTCTGCGATACGATGCCACTCGATGTGTCGTACTCTGCAATGGCTCGTGTTTGACCTCGCACTCGTCAGCGCTCTCTGACTCTTATCCCATAACGCTCCCGTGCACACCTAACAGTGATGTCAACTGGCAGAAGGTGATCTCGACCCGAGAGAGTCGGGAGGTAATGAGGGTAGTGAATAGCACTTCCCACAGAGAGCGGGTCGTTTGAGATCAATAAAAGAGTGAGAAGGAATCTTATGGGGTTATTCACAGAGTGAGGTAGGGTTTGCTCTACAAATGCCCCGAGGCTTAACGAAATGGAAAGTGGTGACTTACGGAATTGTTCGGGGTCGAGGTCGACGATGGCAACGTAGTCGACGAGGCGGGGGATGGGAGTCGGGGGTAGAGGCCCTTCGGAAGGTGAGGGCGGAGTCCCGTTGGAGGCCGCCATCGACTCCCGCGACGAGTCCATCGGAGTAATCACCCTGCAGCGATATTAATCATTCGAATTGAGGAAATAAGTGAGCGAGAAATAAATATATAATGAAGTCGCGACAAAATTATAATGCGCAGAAGCTAAGCCAAACAATTTAAAGCTGTTTTACTTTATGCCAACTAAAGCCATTATGAACCGAATTTTATATAATAATAATTATAGTTTCATTGTTACGATTCGCTATGTTAAAAATTAAATCAAATTGAGCCCGTGTTAGAAAATAAACATTTGAATGGAATTGGAAATGGCGCGTGTTTGCCGCTAAGCCCAATAACGAGCGCGTCATGGCTTTGCGGTGGCCATTCTCTACTGCGGAAACTGAACAGCCTATGGCGCAATGATTTGTAAATAAAAGATTGTTGATAAAACAACAGAATAAACAATGGAGAAGCAAAAAACCTGCGCAATGAGCTCACTGCGGAAGGTTGGTGCGGCACACCACATAGCTGGGCGACTTTTAGCAAACTGCACCACATCCGCGAATTCTCGGATAGCAGTGTCAGATACATTCAGATACATTATTTTTCAGATGAAAATGTTGTTGTTTAATTTTGCGTTTCATAATGACTTTTCGAAGACGATTATTTTCACATTACAGGATCACAATACCACTCAGAGGAGGGATATCTGATAAGTGCAATCAAAGAGTATTTACGAAACGATAAATTATTTTCTCCTAAATGATTCTCCTGTTTTCGTAAATTCCAGTCTCCTCTGTTTATAAAATCTGTGGTCTTCCAGTTGCCATAGTTCAGTCGAGCCCCGGATTGAGGCAAGCACGGCAGGCTGTCAGCTAAAGAGACGAAACGACTCGTCACCTCCCGAAGTCCCTATGCTTCTTTTATGTGCGTGAATTCCCTTCCTCTATGGCCCCATTTGATTTTGTTGTTTTTATTTCGATATGTTTAAAATATTTGAAAGGTTGCCTGTTTTCAAATATTTTGTTCTGACATCGTGGTCGAGATAAATGCGATGTAATTTCGCCCGATTCAGCTCCTTCGGAATACCCCTTCGAAATAGCCTGAAGGGAGAGCGATTATGGTAAAAGAGAGTAAGTTCATTCGAGTTGAGAACTCGAAACTTAAAGATTCCTGCGGTGGTATGGTTCAGGGATGCGAAATTACAGCGTCATTTATCTCATCATCCAACGGACGACATGATGGCTACAGTGTATTCGACAACGTTGAGCATGCAATAAACCAGGCTCCTCTCACTTAATTAATGGTAAATAAGCCTCTTCAGAATACTTCGATGTCTCTGTCGTTAAAGGAGGCGTTCGAGCACTTTTTAATGTGGCCTCAAAATTATACATATGGTAGATCTCGACGAGGTGAACATTTTTTCTCGAAGAAGGTTGACTCCAAAATGTAGCAGAAAACCAGGGGAAGCGATACAAAAATGATGCCACATGCAGTTCGGGCAGTCGATTGATTCGATGGGGATGCAAATGGGAGTGATTAGACTAGACTTGGCCTGAAATCAATCACACACGTCCTGAATCAGACAGCCTGTCTGACTTTTAAAATCGGGACTGATGCAATGTCGATTCAAAAATTTCAAATTTCTCCTTCGAGATACAGTATCGCACAAAAGTATTGGGACACTTTTTCGTCTCCTCATAACTTGCGACAGAAAGGTCGAATCTGGACGGGGAAAAACGCATTTTGTAGCTGAAGTTCTCGCGATGACGGCTAAGTGAACGAAATTTCCGATTTCGGAGGTCTAAGCATCGATATTTGCGTTGCACCAAAA